>ML782076.1:36956-77204 GCA_009831015.1 Picea engelmannii | reverse complement strand
GAGCTATAAGAAACACATGACTGGTTGAAGTCTGTTAAAAACTGAAGATTATTGTTGTACTTCGGTGCTTCAAAGTCAAAAGTTACAGGTTACCTTGTTGTTTTGTAATGTGCTATTGTTCAAGTGTTTATGTAAAAATAAGAACTAGTATCTTGATACAAGCTGGTAGCGCCAGTTTCAAGTACACTGTTTTTATTGGAAGTCACCTTGTGTAAAGGAATGTTGAAGACATTCAGTATCCAAACGGTTCTTCTATATACTGAAGGATAGCCGAAAGAAAAAATCCGACAGATGAAGGCAAGTTCATAGAATGCATCAATAATTGACACCTTTTATCATGGAAGCCCCGATGAGTCGAGTTGTCAAATTGTCCAGTATGCAAGTGCTACAATGATGGTCAGAAGTGTTTTGACTTTAAATGTGTCGATGGAAAGCTCGGAGAAGAGGGAGAAGAAAGAGCGGAAGCCGTGTGATTGCAGAGTGAGTTTCAGTGCTGAGGAAGACCAGATCAGACAGACAGATGAAAGTTCTAGTGTTGTAATCTTTTGTGTTGTATTGTAATTTGTAAAGTAAGCATTAAGGGAGGGTGTTAGAATAAAGCTTACTTTAATAAGAGATAACTGTTGTAACTGTGAGTTTCTAGGTTTACTATTATTAGCTAATCAGATCCACTTAAGTCAGTGATCTGCATGCTATATATGTAACCTCCATTTGTTTGTTAAGCAATGAAAAATGTTTTGTGTTGTGTGAATTAATTCTTCCAATTTTAACTATCAATTGGTCAATTTTAACTTTAAAGAAAAAAACACAACCGTAAGACCTATACCATGTTCGAGGGAGATAAAAGTTCGAGTTAACGTGCACAAAGTAGTGATTAATACTGTTATTATGAAATTAGTTAATGGTTTTTGCTTGCCATATTACGGTTTTCGGAAATTTTTTAATACTGATAATATGAATTTCTACTAGAGGAAATACTGATAAATAAATGACGGTTTTGGGAAAAGGTTTAATATTTATAATATGAATTTCAACATGATCATTGCCTAACATATTCACTAAATTAATAATTAAACTTACCAATGCCACACTATAGGTTAATTGAAACGTGGGTGACAACAAAATAGGAAATAATCTAATTCAGACTATGGAGCATGTTTTGCCAATATCAAGATTTAAATGAGGTCAATAAGTTAGTTAAGGTTTGAAATAGATGTGAAGGATATGCGTAATAATATATTTATCAATCAAAATATTAAAGAATATAAAAAAGAAAATAAAAAAATTATATTATAAATACTAAACAAACTCATATTAAAGTAGATTAATTTTAATTTTAAAATTTTAAAATATTTTCAACTTAATTGTATTTTTCGATGTTTAATAAATCTATTTAATAAATGTATGGTAATGTTTATCATCTCAAGATTACACTTAACAAGTCTTACTTAACCTCCATGTTCGTTACACGGATCTCACTTTCTTTCACAAAGAAGTTACACACCAGAGCAATTACAATATCAGGAAAAAGTTTTGTACCGTCAACTATTCAAAGCAATAGACTATGTCTTCAAAACATTTACTATGTACCTATTTGAATCTAAGAGAAAACAAAATTACATTTGTATATGCTTTGGGTATTCCATCTAGAGCAAACGGAAAATGAGGTAAATAAATTGTATATACATTTTCAATTAACTATTTTATTATATGAGTTTTCAATCAACTATTTTATTAAATGTGCTTTCAATATATTTTCATATATACATAAATTTTATTATATATATGTTTTTAATTAACTATTTTATTATATGCTTTTTTAATCAACTATTTTATTATATGTGTTTTCAATTAATTATTATATGTTTTATTTTATTATATATGAAAAAATATAACGTTGAAATTTAATAATAAAGAAAAATAATGAAAAAAATATAAAGAAAAATATAGACATTTATTAATGAAAACAAATAAAAGAACGAGGAACATATAATTATGAATGATAAATGATATACTTTGTAAAGAGTAAATTAGTCATAATGTGCAACTTCAATACATTATGATTAATTTACTACTTTTCTGTTGTTTTGAAATTAATATTTATTTCTCCCTGGTTTGGAACGGGCATACTAGATCTCTAATACTTCTCTTTTTTTTTTAACATGAATAATCTCTGTAGTTTTTACCTTTTTTACCCAGAATAATCTCTCTGTCATCTTCAGAAATTGTTTTTTGGCTTCTTTAAAGGGTTGAACATTTGGACATCTAAAATGAAATGAGGTGAGTCACCTTTTACTTTGATTCAATTTTAATTTTATGTAAAGAGATTTAAATATATTTTGTTTATTTATTTTTATTTTAAGTTTTAGAAGTAAAAGTTGATTCGAGAGATAAAGTCAATCCATAATAATAATTGTTACATCTTTTTTATCTTCTTTTCAATATGAGCACTCCACCACCTATTCCAAAAACTCACCCTAACAAGGGGGGGGCCCAAAAATCACCCTAGAGATCCTTTACAATTATATGGAATCAGTAGAAAAAAAATAAGAAGAGAGAGATGCCAAAATCCAAATAGAGTTAGAAACATTAGAAAAAAGGAGTGAAGAAGGAGAAGTAAAACTCAAAATAGACCTAGAGGCAATGATTGATAAACCAATTAAAGATACCATTCAAAATCAAATAGAAGATAGATTCTTATGGTTCAAGAGTGAATTGCAGACAATGAAGGATAGAATTTGAGAAATGGAAAACCATAAACAATCAACCCAAGAAGGAGGGGTTGAAGAAAATCACAACTTGACCGATGGGATTAAAGAGCTAGAAGAAAAACTAACCTACAATTTGACTCTCAATAATATGGAAAACAAATTAGATATCAAACCCATCAAAGAGGAAATGAATAAGCTAATCGAATTGGACTATGAGCATAAAAAAAGATACTTGAACCTCATAATTTTTGGTATAAAAGAGCAACAAGAGGAGGATACACTAGCAATAGTAAAAGAAGAATTAAAAAATAAATCACAAATTGATACAACTTACCTCATAGAAGCAAAGAGGCTAGGAAAAATAATTGATCACAAAGATAGGTTGATCTGTCTCAAAGTAAGTTTTAATGACCATAAATATAACATACTTAGTAAATCTCCAAGCTTAAAAGGGTCGGGAATATTTATAAATGAAGACCTCATTCCTAAAGACCAAGCTGAATTAAGGAAGGAAGTTCAAAAGGTAAAAGAAGTCAGGAAAGAAGGAAAATGGGCAATAATTAGAAATTGAAAAGCTATTGTTAGGGATAGAGACTAGAAGGATAATAATAAATAGGAATTTGGGACACTTGGGATCCTCTTTTGGAATTGCCGTGGCTTTCCATGGCACAAAGGTCCTATGATAAGTTGGATCCCGAGTGGTATTGATATTATCTATCTAGGTAAAACTTGGGAGCATAAGGAGTCTAAGGTCCCTAATATGGAAGGATTTGTCTTATGGTCGGCATGGAACAAAAAATACCACCGTAGAGGGATAGGAGGCATAGCTTGTTATATTATAAAAATTATTTCTCCTCACATTCAACTTCATAAGATTGACCCTCTTAATCAATACATTCGGATAGAAATTTCAGACACCAATGCTAAGAATATGTATATAGCAATTTGTTATTTTGCACCTATTAATTCTACTTTTTAGAAGAAAAATAATCTAGATAAAAATTGTCCCTATAATAATTTAGAACGAGATATTTATAAATTGAAAAAAGAAGGTAATATCCTCCTTCTAGGAGACTTTAATGCTAGTACTGCAACTAAACAAGCTACTCTTTTAAGTGATGACTCCAACCATAATCCTTTATGGCTAGACAAGGAACTTGTTTTATCTAATAGCTACAAAAGAAGCTCTGAAGACCTAATTGAGAATTTGTTTCGTACTGAGTTGCTCAACCTCTACAACTGTCAAGACCTAATAATTTGCAATGGAGTAATGAAGTGGCCAAACTCCAACCAAATGACCTATATTCATGGGCTAGGTAGTAGTGTAGTAGATTATGTGATATCTGATATCCCCGTTTCCAACCAAATAACAACTTTTAACCTTTTAAATGACCATGATCTTGACTCTGATCATAAGCCTTTAACCCTAACTCTAAAATTTTCCATGCAAAGGAGCACCATTGAAGAGAATTATGATAGTCAAAGGAATTTGTGCTTTGACAAAAGTAAAGTTAACATTTTCTTAAATGATTTAAATAGTAAATTAAAACTCCTAACTTATAAGGACAACAATGAAGAACTCTATCATAATTTTACAAATACCCTTTCCGCTTCCATTAAGAAGTTCTCTTTCAAGGTGTCCCATAAAAAGAATAATAGAACAACCAACCCTTGGTATGATAAAGAATATACAATTGCCAGGAAAGCCATTAGAGATTCTTCTAATGAACCCTTAAAACTCGATAAGATCAATACGTACAAATCCCTAATTAAAAGGAAAAAATGATACTATATCAATAAAAGGCAAGAGCAACTTTCAAATCTATACAAGTTGGATCCTAAGAAGCTCTGGAGCCAAATTCTAAAATGCAATACTAAAAAAAATAATAAGATTCCCTTAACAGACTAGAATTCCTACCTTAAAAGTATTTACGAGTTCCCTAATGCCATGGACACCATTCCTATTGTCCCTACAAAGGAAGAAGGTTTTTCTTTAGATGACATAGAGTTCGGGGTTAAGTGGCTCGCAAATGGGAAAGCTAAGGACATTGAAGACTACCAAGCTGAAATTTTTAAAATCGGAGGGTCAATCCTTATCCCTCACATACATAAGATCTTCAATTTAGCAATCAAGCAGGGATTTCCTAAACCCTGTATGCAAAGCCTCATTATTCCTATTTTTAAAAATGGGGATAAAAACATTCCTATTTTATGTTAAGCCCGATTTTATCCAAGCTTTATGGAATTATTTTGGAAAAGAATATTAGCATTTGGCTAGAAAGTCACGGTAAAAGAGATAAAGGCGGTGCCGGGTTTAGGATATATCATTCAAATGTGGACCATATTGTTACCTTTAGGATCATTGCAGAGGAGATCTGCAATACTAAAACCAATCTTTTTTGTTGTTTTGTTTACTTCAGAAAATCTTTTGACATGGTTCCTAGGAAAAACCTTTGGAATAGGTTGGAAGAGATAAAAGTGCCTCTCGAGTTGAGGGATGTTGCAATAAGGATGTATAAGAAAGTTATTTATAAGTTTAAAAACACTGAGTGATGTTCAAAAGAGACTAACTGCAATATCGGAGTCAAACAACGTTGTCCCTTGTCCCCTACCCTTTTTGGCATATACATTGATAAATTAGAAGAATGCTTGGAAAACGCAGGTTGTGTCGGACCTACCCTCACTGGTATAGTCATCAATCTTCTTCTTTATGGTGATGATATCATTCTTATGGAAAGGAGTCCCCATGATCTTGAAAACCAGAGGAGGGACTAAATCAGATGAAGGGATATTAAGCCATTGTAGAAAAATGGCATGTAAATGAGAGTAAGAAATTTGTACTTAATTTTCTTAATTTTAATTTTATAAATTTCTTTTAAATGTTTTTCAAAATACTCCAAATCCTTCTTCGCAGAACAATTGAACTCTGTAAAATAAAACAAGGATTTTCATACCTCTTATTCTATATAAAACTACCAAATCCATCTTCACAAAATAATTCATCTCTATAAAATAAAGGACTTTCATAACTCTTATTATTCCATAGCCCGCCAAGGGGCTATAGATTTTTGTATGAAGTCAACTACCATTGACTCCTTATTAGTGGGTGCATTCTCAAATATTAACAGGTATGTTTTGGTAAGATTTTATAGGCCTTATCAATGTTTTGGCAAATTTTTTTTAATTATGATTTATTAAAATTAAAATTCATTTTTTTCAATTTCAAAAAAAAATTATTCGCATTTTATCATTGGCTCACACCATAATGATGGGACTAAATAATCCTGGTGGAGGAAAATGTTATTTTCCTATTTGTCAAATTTTGTAATCCATTTAAAAAATTATTAAAACTCAATTATATCATTGGTTACCCTCCATTCTCACACTGCAGTCGATGCATTATGCTATATTCATCATCTTTACATGCATGGTTACCTTGCAGGCTCACACTGCACTTGATGCATTTTGTTGTCTTCAATTCCTTTACATGTATGGTTACCCTATAGGATCACATTGCACTCGATGCATTCTATTGTATTCACCACCTCTACATGCATAAGGTTCTCTTTGACTGTATCCTCATTATGATTCATCATCTTCATGTCTTCCTCCATCCTTCTTGTCTGAGAATGGGCCTTCTTAACATGATTTTTCATCATCTCATCATCCTATCGCATCATCTTGGTCATCCCTTGACCTTCTTGTGGAGTCCATCATCCTCTCACTCTTGAATTTCAAAAGATGATAGATATATCAATCAACAATTTGAGACAAGAAACTCAATATCTTAAATGAAAAATACCTTCTTTGCGAGAACAACTCATATTGATGCCATAATTGCAAGAAAATCAATGGAAGGGGAACACTAGATAGATTATGAGAATAACCATGAAATGGAATCTGAGTCTACCCAAAGAGGTGGTGCTCCTAAATTCTTAGGTGTTGAACCTGAGAAATAATATGTTATGAGAAAATCGGAGAACCAAGACAAGTGCATGTCTGGAGCGCAGTGAGTGTGTTTTGGTAAATAGAGTTTTTGTCTTGATGAATCTCTTGTTTTTGTGATTTTTTCTCTATATCATTATTTAATAATTTTTAAGAAAACAAAGTTGTAAAAATATGTCTAAGTAGGTTTTGTTGCAGTGGGTGGGCAGGATCCAACCACCAACGATGAGGATATTGAACACATGCATAAAAATAACTGGTTATAGATATATGCATAAAAGAGGTCTATAGAAAGGAATATTTTTTTTCAACTCAAGGTAAAGGTGTTGATTCCTCACTTGGATTCTCTTTTTCATAGATCCTCATCCAGTGGAAGCAACATCCTTCCTAGTAGAAGAATTGGTAGCATTATGCTCTCCTTTCATTCACTTGGATTTTGAAATCTACCATGCTCGATCTCGTGGTTGAATGTTCTAATGGATTTATCAACTTTAGAGTATCTAATGCATATGGTGTGTTTCTCATAGCACCTGCAGGCATGTGAAATTCATCTATCCTTCCATTGAAGAGAAGCTTGTGTTCGTCATTGTTGAGGCTATTCAAAAGTACCCGAAGATGAGAGTTCTGACTCGCTAAGCCGAAATCGTTCCCAAAATGAGCACTCTGCATTTAGACCATGTTGTTTTTGTGTATGAACGCAACATGATGATGACATTCTAACACATGATTCCCTCTACAGGGTTGGGTGGGTGGTATGGTTTTCCATCATGAAATGTTGCATTGACACAATTATATGCATTCCAAATTTCCTTCACTCCCCCTTCGTAGGTAGGTATTTATTTCTAAGTAGTCATCCAGGGTCTTCTAGCTCTCAGTCATGTCCCTTCCATCGAGGGTTCAGTCACAACTATCTCCCCTCTCCTGACAATTTGATAAGAGAGATAATATATTGGGTCTTGAGAAACCCTTCAATCGACCTACCTTTTGAGGAAATGAAAAAAATAAGTTATTATAAAATCCTTCTTGAAGAAATGATTCGAAAGAGTGAAGTCTCTAAATCCCTTTGCTCTATGGAACATTTTGGGCATCACCTAATAATACTAATATAAGATATGAGAGCTTCCACACCTTGCTCGTAGCTCCAACTATGAAGACTGTGAGGAGAGGAAAAGAATGAACCAATGGGGGCAATGTCAAGCCCAAATGAGTGAGATAATAATTTCATCCTATGATTGATTGTTGGGCCCTATTCTATTATTGAATGCATTTCAAGCATATGATTCCCCCTTTCCAAGAGAGGATTAACTCATGTGAATATAAACAGATTAACAATTGTGGATAACATCATGATTATCCCTACGTTCTTGTTTGGCACATGATGTTTCAATCTTGTTGATGACCGATGGTGTTAGTTGTGTGACATTCTCAAAAATTAAATTTAAAACATCAAAAAAATATACATAAACTCATTCTCTTCCGCCCACCCAATAGCATAATCAAACTAGAAAAAATAAAACACATTCTAATGCACAGAGGATCAATCTCAATTCACACACAAAAAATCCATATGGGTTTTGAAAGAGGAGGCCACTGAAATGAGATATAGCTGCAAATGAACACTACGAGCTACAAGAAGCCAAAAGAAAGCAGATATACCTGCAAATGAAATGAATGTACGACAATCTACAAGAAGCCAAAAAAAGACGTGTTCAACCCCCAAATGAGCAACATTACTTTTGTTGGAATAAACATCACTGACATTGATCACATGGGTGGATGACGGCTGGAAAGAGGGTTGTCTTATCCTAGAGAAAATCAATAAAATGATCCTCACCGTTGCAAACCCCGCGACAATGTGAATGTCAGTGAAATTAACTCCTACTTCTAGAGAAATTGACAGTTGGTGTAAAATACATCGTTGAATTCAATGCTTTCCCCTTCTTTGCCAGATCGTCCAGTCGCTCGGTCTTTTGAAATCTTTTTACTGTCTTTAGATTTTTGTGTAATATTGGTCTCAATTATTTACTTGTCACTATCTATTCCTTTATAAGGTTAAATTAAGGATCATCATTTATGTTCCATTTTGTCTATTTACTTGTCACTAAAGGTTAAATTAAGCATTATTATTCGTGTTTGTTTCAAAGTTAAATTAAATATTTGAAAGTTAAAATAAATTTATGATGATTTATTTTATTACAATTTTTTATAATTATTTAATTTTAAAAAGTATTATTATAATTATTTTTTTATTTATTTTTTTCCACTTCGCCCAAACCTTTTAATCACCAAGATGAAAATTTTAAAATGATTTTTTTCATTATTTTTCAATTAGTGATTGTTTCCATTATTTTTGTTTGAAAGTGAATAACAGTTTAAAATGATCTTTTTCCTTATTTTTTTTTCCAAGTAGTGATTGTTTCCATTATTTTCTCATGGTGTTAAATTCATAATAGATGGAAAGAGATGATAACTAAAATATGAACCATTAGTATTCACCATAACTAAGCACCATTTGTATTGAGTGGTGCATTATTAGTATTCACCATAGCTGAGCACCATTTGTATTGAGTGGTGCATTATTGGTATTGTGAAGGAAGATTTTGTTGGAAACATGCCAACGAATTTTCCCATGTGGCCAGATGCAGATGCACATCTGCGTGCATGCAATCTACTTATGAACTTTTCACGTAAATTTGTTATCTATTCATGATCAGTCTATGTAACTCAGTGATAGATGTTATATATATGATCATACCCATAGAGGTAGAGGACAATCTGAATGGGAGGACAATGTGAGGACAATGCGAGTGCAAGCGAGTACATTGTGTGAGGAGAGGATGGTTGTATGCTTGGAGTGGCTACTATAATTTGTTAATGTTTAATCCATTATTATAGATGTTTTCATTTCATTAGATAACAATAGAATAATCGAAGATCACTGAGAAATACACAATCACAAGAGACACAACATTTATCCTGGGAAACCCTCTAGGGGAAGAAAACCCAGCAAAACTTCCTTAATATAGATAGCCAATACAATGCCAAGAGATCTCTATGCTAAAACAAAAATTCCTCTTCAAGATATGCGCCACTCTGTCTCTCCTTTGCCGGTAACAGATCAAAACTTGTCTCTCGAACTGAGAAAGTAAGTTATTTTCAAGTGAGGTGCTAGCCTCCTTTATTTATAAAAGTCTGGCATGTGTGAAGTGTCTCTTCATTGGCACGGCCGACTTCTCCAAATGGGTGGGTAAAACCACCTTTATTATATTTCTGGGTCTCTTTATTAACTGTTGGGGCCGACTTCTTATTCTGCCTATTATAATTGTCTGTTGACCAATACGCAAAATGGGATTTGGTCCTATTACAATAACCGACATGATCAATCCACAATGGGGATTGATCCTATGAATAATATATCAATAATAATAAGAATACTCTTTGCAGATACAATATTTCAACACTCCCCCTTAACAAGAAGGGTATTCTTCAGCACCATCATGCGAGAGAAAGAGGACAACATCATCAACAACATCAAATGGGAGGACAACATCATCAATATCATCTTGGCTGCTGTATCTATAAATCATCATAATTTTTCTTCATCAGCAACATCATCATTCTCAAAGGAATTCCACCATCATCTGCATCAATATGTATAACTATAAAAACTGATACATCATCATCATCACAACACAAGGTTGTCTCATCATAATAGAAGACTGGCTTTACGTCACAACTGTCAAGATGGAAGCACAGTGCTTGTCTCATCTTATCGTCTTTCTTTACGTCACAACACTCAAGATGGAAGAAAGATACTCGTCCTTCTTTATGTCGCAACCATCAGGTTGGAAGCAGGATACTAGACTGGATTTACATCACAACTATCCAGCCAGAAACTTAGTGCTAGTCTCATCATATCATCTTGCTTTATGTCAGACAACTCGGTCAGAAGCAAGGAACATCTCATATTGCTTTACGTCTGACATTGGGTTAGAACCAAGAAGCATCTCATCTTGATTTACGTCTGACAACTCGGTCTGAAGCAAGGAACATCTCATCTTGCTTTATGTCTGACAACTCAGTCGAAAGTGAGGAACATCTCATCTTGCTTTACATTTGAAAACTCGGTCAGAAGCAAGGAACATCTCATATTTCTTTGCGTTTGACACTGGGTCAGAAGAAAGGAACATCTCATCTTTCTTTACGTCTGACAACTTTGTTAGAAGCAAGGAACGTCTCATCTTACTTTACGTCTGACACTGGATCAGAAGCAAGGAACATCTCATCTTGCTTTATGTCTGACAACTCAGTCAGAAGTAAGGAACATATCATATTACTTTACGTCTGACAACTAGGTCAGAAGTAAGGAACATCATCACATATTGCTTTACATCTAACATCTAGTTCAAAAGAAAGGAACATCATCACATATCGCTTTACGTCTGACAGCTAGGTCAGAAGCAAGGAACATCATCACATTTTTCTTTACATCTGACAGTTAGGTCAGAAGCAAGGAACATCATCACATCTTTCTTTACGTCTGACAGCTAGTTTAGAAGAAAGGAACATCATCACATCTTGCTTTACATCTGACAGCTTGGTCAGAAGGAAGGAACATCACATCTACTCCCCCTTTCGAGGAAGGTCCTTTCGGACTATGCCAATCTTATCTCGAAAGTACTCAAACTTTACACGAGATAGAGGCTTCGTCAACACGTCAACAACCTATTCATCCATACTAATGTATTGGAGCTTCAAGGCTCCTCTTTGTACCATGTCGCAGATGTAATGATTGCAGATCTCTATGTGCTTCGACCTGTCGTGGAATACATGATTCTCTGTCATCTTTATGCAGCTCTGGTTGTCACATAGAATCACGGTTGCTCTCATTTCCAAATCAAATAGGCCGGTCAACAACTTTCAAAGCCATATAGCTTCGCAGCTAGTATAACATGAAACAATGTATTCTACTTCCGTTGTGCTGAGAGAAATAATAGATTACTTCCTACTTTTCCACGAGATCATAGCTGATCCCAAACTGAAACAACATCCTGAAGTGATTTTCCTATCAGAAACACTTCTTGCCCAATCTACATCAGTATATCCACTCAATGTGAAATCATGATCTCCATCATAGCTGAGACCATAATCTATCATACCTTTGAGGTACCTCATCACGTGTTTTGCAGCCACTAAGTGAACACGTCTAGGTTCTAGCAGAAACTGACTCAAGGTGTTCATGGAAAAACAAATGTCTGGTCTGGTGTTCGTCAGGTAAATTAGCAATCCAATAATATGTCTATACAGTGTGACATCAATCAATTCTGATGACGTATCGACCAACTGCTTCAACTTTGCTTCCATGGGTGTATTCATGGGCGTGCATTCCAGCATATCGAATATCTTTAAGATTTCGACCGTGTACTTCCCTTGGTTAAGGAATACCCTCTCAGGACTCTGCCATACCTCAATACCTAAGAAGTAATGCATTAGTCCGAGGTCTTTCATTTCAAATTCTAAGGCAATTCTCTTTTTACATTCAGTGATGAGATTTTCTTCTCCAGTTAAGAATAAGTCATTCACATATAGAAGTAAGATTACTGGCTCATTATCCATAATTTTGAAGTAGAGATTTGAGTCTTCTTTACTCTTGGTAAATCCTAATCTCATCAAGAAACTGTCTATATGGCCATACCAAGCTCTAAGAGATTGCTTCAATCCGTATAAGGATTTTTCAATCTGCAGACATGAGACTTTCTTTCTTCAACCTCAAATCCTTGAGGTTTCTCTATATACACCTCCTCTTGGATGACACCATTTAGGAAAGCTCTCTTCACGTCCATCTAGTGCATCTTCCACTTCATATTAGATGCAAGAGCTATGATGGTCCTGATCGAAGTGTATCCGACCACATGAGAGAATGTCTCTTCATAGTCAATGCCTTCCTTCTGGGAAAAGACACAAGCAACAAATATTGCTTTATACTTCTCAATACTTCCATCAACAACATGTTTTATTTTGAAGAGCCATCTGGTGGATAACACAACTTTATCCTTTGGTCTGGGAACTATTTCCCATAGTTCGTTCTTCATTATGGATTGGTATTCCTTTGTCATGGAATCTGCCCATTCTTTTCTCTAAATGGATTCTTCAAAGTAGGTAGGATCCTCTTCTAGGAGGTCACACATCAAAGCTGTATAACTGGAGAATGGATTTGATCTTTTCACCTGTCTTGTGGTTCCTTGGGGAACACCGCACTTCTCTCCATCTTGAATAAGCTCTCTATCCCAGGATGGCTTTGTTTTATGGAGGATCGTCATCTGAGGAGGTTCTTGTACTTTTACTATATCATGGTCTTCTAGAAGTTCCTCATCAGGGGAAGTTACGACTTCCCTCTCTGGTTTTGCAGCTCTGGGAACCTCCCTCATTGTAGTGTGGGGGATTACGAGTTCCTCTTCACATACCTCTTAAAGCTGGCATATTTTAGATTTCTTTAGAGTTGCATCTTCATCAAAGGTCACATACCTGCTGATCTCAATGTGATGTTGACCTAGTATATAGATTCTAAAGGCATTGGATACCTCACAGTATCCCACAAATATTCCCTTCTTTCCTGAAGGGTCCAGCTTGTTTCTCTTTTATTTAGGTATATGAATAAACACTGGACAACCAAATATTTTAAGATAGCTTACGTCTGGCTTCTTTCCGGTGAAGATCTCTTCCGGTGTCTTGATCCCAAGTGCACTATGGGATAATTGGTTATGCACATAAACAACTGCCATCGTTGCTTCTGCCCATAAGAACATAGGAATATCTTGATCATGGATCATAGTCTTCACAGCTTCCAGTATCGTTCTGTTCTTCCATTCAGCTACACCATTTTGCTGGGGATTATAGGGAGTAGTGAGTTCCCTCTTGATTCCAACAACTTTGCATAAGTTCACAAACTCTTTTGAGGTATATTCTCCTCCATTATCTGACCTGAGAATCTTGATCTTTCTTACAGAAAGGTTCTCTATCAAGGCTTTGAATTCCTTGAACTTACTGAACACTTCATCTTTAGTCTTCAAGAAACGTATCCAAGTTTTACAAGAGTAATCATCAATGAATGATACATAATATACATACCCACTAATGGAGGATGATGGCATTGGGCCACACACATCTGAATGAATGAGTTCTAGGACTCCGATATCCACATGATCAAAAAAAGACTCCAATTCCCAATCATGTCCGTTCTCTTGTCTCATACATCTGAAGACTACTGTCGAGATGAAATGCTGCTGAACGCTCACAGAATCCAGGCACACATCATGTGAAACGACATCAACTTCAGTTTCACTTTGCTCTGTTACTGGTACCGTGGCGGCTTCTAATGTTTCCCATTGCGCACCATTAGCCACTCATTTTGAAACATGTATACTCCTTAAATATATTAATAGATTCGCATACCTTTTGCTATTAGTCTCGGTTAGTCACTAACATAAATATATCTGTATACATTTAATGAGGCATGGGCCAAGATTTCACTCCTAGTCCCATGTCCATCCCTTTCATCTCCAAGAAAATATATATAAATGAGAGCTTATATTCCCCATTTTTCATAAGTAGTTGTATGCTAAGGTTATGCTGCCAACACTATACCAAAGATCTGTTCGTTAAGGTTATGTTGCCAACACTATACCAAAGGTTTGAGATACACTCACTTCCATCCACCTTTGTTGATTTCAACACTATACCAAAGATGTGTTTGTTAAGGTTATGTTGCCAACACTATACCAAAGGTTTGAGATACACTTGGTTCCATCCACCTTTCTTGATTTTTGTTATCCTCGTGCCCTTACAAAAGGGGAAGTGAGGTGAGTTTGTTGCAACATTACATAGACAACTCATTTGTTATAGCCATAATTTTGACCTTACACTCCAGAAAGGGGGTTCAACAGAAGATGAAAGCCAAAAAACATGTTTTGCTTGAGATTTGGGCCAATTTTGGAGGTCATTGTGGTTCTCATAAAAGACAACATAGGATAATCATTGCACATCAGATATGGTGCAACAAGTGATGATCTGTGAAACCTTCTAAATTTGTGGAGTTATTAAGAGGTATGCGAGGGATGAGTCTATCACCGTGGCATGGGCCTTGGAACTCACAACATTCGAGTCTCTAGTTGTCTCTAGAAAATCTAGAATCTCTCCCAAGCCTCTTCCAAAGATCTATATAACAAAGGCAAGTGTGGAACAAGAGGTAGGAAGAATTGATTGCAGATTTATGTTGTTTATTTGTAAGGGGGATTTTCCTATTCACAATAGCCAGAAATCATAGTTCCTATCCTGATCAAGAAGCTTGAGGAGAAGAAAGGAGTAAGGAGCTAAAGGAGAATTGCATCATCATCAAAGTTATGAGGTTGGTGTAATTTCTTTATGTTAAATAATAGATTGCTAGTTTTCCCACAAATTGTTTTTGTTTTAATCATGAATGGTTTGGATTTGTTATTAAGAGTAATAGATCAAGTTATATCTAAATAGAATTATAGCATTCTTACACTAGCGGAAGAAGGAGATTTGGTGTTGTTTGTTGCTTGTGTGCATAAATCAGGTTGCAAGAGCTAGAGATGCATTTGAGGAGCTGCAACATCGAGGATACACAAGGACAACCTTCAAAGATAAGGTATGCTAATCTATCCTCTCTCACTTGTCTTAGATCTAGGAAGACCAAAGAAATATAGATCTTTATGTCTAGGATTGATAGAAACATCCTAGGGAAATATTAACATCCATGTGATATTTTATCGCATAACAAAACTAGACCATACTAGGGAAGAATATTCTCTACTTTGGGTTCCCTTAAGAGTCGACCCTCCGCATGTTTGTGATTTGGTCTTGTTTTCCCCCATAGAATCCTACTAAGTTTATATCTATCGGATGTGATAGATATGAGACACATATGATAGATCTCGAATAGATATTTACTTCTATAAAAAAGGAAAAATTATCTGCATCATCACGGATTGCACTACAAGGGTCATGTGATGATCATCGCCTCCTGTTGACTAGCTCGCATCACACGATGATATTTGTAAACTGCAGAATTGCATAGATTCCTAGGCCCTTCATATTAGATTGGTTCTTGTAATCCATAAGGTCTCTAATTTTCCTTCAAGTTGTGTTTGGAGTGTATTTGTGTGGCTTATTTTCATTTTGTGGATAGGTTCATTTTTTGTCTAAGAGATCTAGTGAAATTGGGCATTGAATACAACAGATCTAAACAAATCTAGTAGAGTTTGGTACTATTAGCAATTGTTTTTCCTTTTATAATTGTTATTCATTATCAGATACATACTCCTAGGTGAGCTTTGGTTGTGATCTTTGTAGAGACATTGGAGTGGGTTGATCAGACATCACTTCCAATTTCCTACAACACTTTTGCTTCTTTTATTTTTTGGTTTTCCTTATGTATTTGTGTTATTCCTTAGATTAATAAACATCTGCATTTGATTTGGAAAAATATATAAATAAATAAATAATCATGCTTTATTTCTTTTAAATCATTAGTGAAGAGAGTACATTGGTTTGTTGTTTGCTTGCAATCATTGAAATGTTTTAGATCTAAACTATTTGTTGGTTGTTTGGGGTGTAACAACTCCTATTCAAATATTTTCCCTCCCATATCTAGATTACATTGAATTGAAATATTTGCATTGCTTGGTTGGGTCATGAGTCATAACATCACCAAAAGAGTTTCATCCATCTCCCTCTGACTTAAAAAAAATCCATTAAAAAGAATTGTGTAATCTAAAATTTATCAGAAAATTGTATTTTATTGTTAACCAACATTAGATAGACTTAGGATTTTGGAATAGGATTAGAGAGTAAAATCTTCAAGGCCACGAAAACAAAAAATAGGATTAATAAAAGAGTGGAAAATCCATTCCTACAACTAGTGTGTCAGAGATTACCCCTCTCTTCTTGTTTTGTTGATTGTGATACCACTTCGAGTTTTATATATAAGAGGGTTTTGTTGGTGCCACAACTTGAAAGGTTTGGGATTAGTTAACTTGCATCTACATGCGGTCAGACCTATGAATATTTGTCAGGTCATTGATGCTAAGGTGGTATCCTTAGTGACCATTCCTAAGAAGCCACATAAGTGATTGCACATGGGAAGTTCTTTTACAACCCAGGGAAAACATTTTTTCATGGTGTTAGATCCCTCCAAGGGTGTCTTCCTCAGTAAAGGGTACTTGAACCAGTCAGGTTTGTTTCATGTATATCATCGTAACTCCTCCTAACACCTTCTCTAGCCCATATTGTGGGGACTTCATCTCCTCCATAGGGTTGGTTTTGGGAAGGCCCGTAATACAATTATTTTTTTTATAGTGTCCTAGATTGATTAGTGGTGCATACTATTTGAGTCCAATTCTAGGTCATCCTTAGATTGAATTGTGATTGGATTTACACATATTACATTCACTATGGCTGAATCATAGCATCGATCCTGTCAACTATGAGGACTTCATCCCATGTTGAAACCGCCTCTAAAGCAATACAAGACAGGTGGAAAATATTTTGAAGGGACTAAACTATGGATTGATGAGACTTGGTTCGTCGAAGTAGAAGGGGTAGATGAACGTCCTCCACAAAATTTCAAACCTCCTTTGACTAAGACAAACAAACCTCTACCAGGTAAGGGAAGTTTTTTAGTGATCCATTTTCTTCATTTATTCATCCTCTCACCATGTTAGGATCAAGTAATTTGCCCATTGTAGTTGAGATATCCATCCCATCATCAAGTGGGATTGGGGGAGATCCCCTTGGGGTAATCCCCATGTTTTCCACATAACCATCCCTTAGCACCATTGGATCTACATTGTTCATGTCTTTTTCTATTGTTCTGCCCATATAGGGGATGCCAATTGTGTTGTTCTTTCCATCTATTAGTATACCTAGAATTCCTATGCCCATCCCAACCATTTTAATGCCCACTTCTAGATCATTTTCCAATGGGGGGTCAAGCCTTGGTTTTAGCATGGGAGGTGGAAATCCTTCCACCTTCACCAATCCTATGAGAAAACTCACATCATAAGGTGTAGGTGTACCTTTTGGGAAGAATATTTCTAGTGGTTTTGGGGCTATCCTTAATCAGGATTGGCATAGTAGTGCATCAGTAGGTTTCAAATTTTTTTTTCGGTTAGCACACCCTACCTTGAAGGAACATCCCTTTGGGGAAATTTTACACAATGGGGAGGATTTTCTTTTTTTAACACATCTAGTCTAGGGGTTTCTTTCCTCAGACTAATTTTGGGAATGTTTTTACTATAGAGTCCACATTTACCCCTAGGGGTATGTTTGGTTTTTAAATCAATCATGCCCCATGAAGTTCCACCATTCCTAGGGGAAGTCACTCTTCTAGAGCTCCTCAACACTCTGGTAGTACAAATATAGAGGGACCGCAAGGGCCAAATGTAACAACAATGACTTTATCTGCCACCAAGTATTCATTTTCTCATACACTATTTCCCTTCCTCAAAATGTTAGACTTACTTGATTTCTGATGATTGACAAATGAACCTATATCCCATAACCCTTCATGGCCGACAACACCTTCCAATTTTCCATCTAAAATCTCAAAGTTCAATGGAAAGTTAGGAGAGGATCTCTTCATGCACATCATGGCATAACACTTATGGTGCTCATTCAATTTGTTGATGGATGACAGGGTTAGGTTTCATGTTTTCCAAAGATCCCTGACTAGAACTGCCACCAAATGGTGTATTGAATTATCAAGCGATTCTTTTAAAATATTCAATGACCTAGAAATGGCATTCCTTATGCACTACCAACTTACCATTAAGTACAAAATAGGAATGGAGATCTTGACTTCACTATGTGAAGATACTACCATTCACATTTCTGATCATATTCATGAGTGGTGATGGAGGCAAATAATGATTAAGACAAAAATCCTTAATAATTTGTTGATGGAGTGGTTAACAAAATCTCTCCTTTTGACCATTTCCAAGGATGTCTCTATGGTCGATATGACTACCGAGGAGTAATCCATCATGCATTCCCAATTATTAGAATTGATTTAATCTTGGTTGGGAACCCTTTATGATATCATCCTGCATGCTTCTAGGATATTGAATGATATGAATAGGCAAAACCTAGGACTCCATACTGATGGTGTGGTTCATATTGTTTCCCATGCATTTGTTTCCCACCATTCCTATGAGTGACCTAATCTCATTGGGTATGGGTGTACCTTTTGGTTGGAATATTTGTAGTGGTTTCGGGTTTGTCGCTAGTCACGATGGGAGCAGTAATATGTCAGGAGATTTCAACTTTCCTTCAGTTAGCACACCCTTCCCTAAGGGCACATCCCTTAGGGGAAAATTTAAACTATGGGGAGGCTTTCCCTTTGTTAACACATATATTCCTAGGGGTTTCTTTCTTAGGACTAATTTTGGGAATTTTTTTCCTATAGGGTCCACATTCGCCCCTAGGGGCATGTTGGGTTCTTAGAGAATTCATGCTCCTGGAAGTTCCACCATTCCTAGGGGAATTCACTCTTTGAGAGCTCCTCAGCTCTCTGATAGTACAAATATAGAGGGACCACAAGGTCCAACTGGGACATCAATTAATTCACCTCACTCCAAGTATTCATTTTATCATACATTGTTTCCCTTCCTCACAACATTAGACTTTCCTAATTTTTCACGATTGTCCAATGACCCTATATCCCATAATGCTTCATGGTCGACAATGCTTTCCAATATTCCATCTAACATCCCAAAGTTCAATGGAAAGTCAAGAGAGGACCCTTCCATGAACATCATGACATACCACTTATGGTGCACATCATGACATATTGATGATGGTTTTCATCCAACTCATTGATGGATGATAGTGTGAGCCTGCATCTTTTCCAATTTTCCCTGAATAGATGCCACCAAATGGTATATTGAATTACCAGGTGGTTCCTTTAAAATATTCAATGATTTATAAATGGTGTTCCTTATGCACTACCACTTGGAAATAATGGAGAAAGCGCTAGTTGTAAGCACCGGTTGTAAACACTAGTTATAAGCTTCAGTTGTGAGAGTCAGTTGTAGGCGTGTTAAGAGTCAGTTCTTAGTTAAGAGTCTAGTTGTCTTTGGTTTCCATGTAACCAACTCGGTCGAGTCTTTTCCTATATAAGGATGTAATTCGTCTTCATTGAATAATAGAGAAGTGAGCGTAGCCTCACCGTGGTGTTTGCTTTATCATATTTTATCTTGGTATCAGAGCTTGATTGGTGTGGACTCCCGGCAGGCTAGTGAAGCGTGAAAGCACTTGCATGAGCTGACTGCATATCATTTCGAGGAGGAGCATGGAGTTTGATAGCAAATATTGAAGCATGCAGCATAAGCTTGGGAGAAATCTTGAAGGTTTTGAATGCGTGAGGCTGGTGCGTGAGCTTGGGAGCAAGCGTGAAGGTTTTGAATGCGTGAGGCTGGTGCGTGCGGGGTTTGCATGAGTGAATGCATGCGTGAGTTTTTGAGATCGGGTGCATGCGTGGAGTTTGATTGCATGTGTGTGAAGCTTTGCATGCGTGAAGTTGAAGGATGGACTCTTTTATTAAAGTGAGTCTTTTATTATTAAAGTGAAGTTTTTTCTTATGATTACCTTTGAAAATCATAAAGGTGGAGTTTTTATTATTAAAGGTGGATGCATGTGTGAAGTTTAAACTTAATGTGGGATATTAAAGTTTAAAAAAAGGAGGATATTTTGGATATTAAGGTGCATGCATGCATGATTTAAGCTAAGAACAGAGGTATATTTGGACCAATGGATCCGAAGGCAGAGCGATGGATTGCTCAGCACAAGAGAAAATTCGAACAAAAACCTGCATATCTTTGGTGATTCACTTGCAAAGACTAACTTGTAGAGATGGCGAATCCTCTAGCGGAGACCTACCTCAACGACGCCAACAAATTAGATGGTTGAAACTTCATTAACTAGAAATTCAAGATGCAGACGCTCATGGAGGGCTATGGTGTCTGGAACATTGTGAAGGGAACTGAACTGAAACCTGATGCGGCTGCAGGTGCGAGAACAACACAGATCCAAGATTGGGAGAAGCGCGAAAACAAGGAAAAGGTATTGTTGCGCATGTCAGTTAAAGATAGCATAATTCCACATATTAGAGATGCTACAACTTCTGCTGCAACATGGACAACTCTTAAAGCATTGTATGAAACTAGCAACACAAATCGCATTTTGTTCCTGAAAACTAAATTGCTAGGCATTAAGATGGATGGAAATGAATCTATTAGTCCATTTTTGGGTCGCATTAAAGAGGTGAAAGACAAGCTAGTAAATATAGGGGAAATTGTTTCCAACACTAATCTAGTGACTATTACCTTAAATGGTATGCTATAAGATTATCATATGTTCATAACAGGTCTTGCAGCAAGGGAGAAACCTCCTACGTTTGAAGAACTAACAGGTATTTTGTTGCAAGAGGAAGAAAGGCGCAGGAATCTAAAGCCTCCGAGTAAAGATTTGGCACTGTGGTCAAATAATAGATCTATGAGAGGGAGATCAGGAGTAAGAGGCAGAGGAGGCAGTTCATGGAAGAGAGGGAGTTCATGGCAGAGAGGCAGTTCATCGCAGAGAAGACAATCTCCAAATCAAGGTATGCACTCTGATAGGAATGAGTCAAAGAGTTGTTTTTATTGTGGTTGACCTGGACATATGGTTAAAGAATCTCATAAGAAGAAAAGTGATGAGGCTAGGAATAAACCTAGAACACATTCAGGTCATTATGCAGAAAAATCTTCAAATGAAGATCACAGATTATTTATTGCTAGTGATGATATTAATGAACCCCTGAATTTTGACTCACGGGATCTTAAGTTGTTTGTGTCTAACGCTTCCTTATCTGCTGAAATGGATGATTATAATGCTTGGTTTGTGGATTCCGGAGCATCAGTACATATGACTTGTAATAAAAATTGGTATGCTAATTTTAAAGAAACAAAGAATGGTGCCATCATATATCTTGGAGATGACCGCGCTCATCAGATCAAAGGATATGGAGACATTCCTATGACATTGCCGAATGGTATTATTCGTCACATTCACAATGTGGTGTATGTGCCAGTAATACATAAAAATTTGATCTCTGTGTCCACCATTACAGATCAGAACTTGAAGGTTGAATTCTTCAAGAATTATAGCATAGTGAAGGATCTGTTGGACCACTTCCAAACTGTTGCAACGGGTGTCAGAGTAGGAGGTCTATACAAACTTGATGTTACCAACAAAGCGCATCATGCACTGACTTCTGCCACTATGCCAACAGATATTCTTTGGCATCAAATGTATGGACACATCAATCATCCTGATTTATTGTTATTACAGAAAAATAATATGGTTGAAGGACTTCCCATGTTAAAGAATGAGCAAGTTGCTTGTGATGGATGTGCATTAGGAAAGATGCACAGAGATGAATTCCCCTCTAATCCTGATAAGAAAAAGAGAGATGTGTTAGATCTTGTGCATACTGATGTTTGTGGGCCTATGCAGACCAGGTCTTTAAGAGGTGCATTTTACTTTCTGTTATTTATTGATGATTGAACGAGATACACATGGGTTTACTTAGATGAAAAAGTGATGTTTTCGAGTACTTTAAGGAGTTCATAACCATGGTGAAAAAGAAGACAGGAAAATCCATCAAAATCCTCTGTTCAGATCAAGGGGGAGAGTATAAATTAGGGGACTTCAAAAAATATTGCAAAGATAATGGAATAGTACAACAGTTTACAGTACCTCACACTCCACAGCAAAACAGAGTCGCTGAAAGGAAAAACAAAACTCTGGTAGAGTGTGCACGTAGTATGATGAAAGGTAAGAATATCTCAAATGCATTTTGGGCTGAAGCCATAAATACTGCAGTTTATTTAAAGAATAGAAGTCCAACAAGGTGTCTTGATAATGTTACTCCTTTCAAAGCCTTGTATGGTTCCAAACCCGCAATTAATAACTTGAAATTATTTGGGTGTAAGGCTTTTTCACATATTCCAAAGGAGAATAGGAGGAAATTGGATGCTAAAGCCACTAAATGTATTTTCATTGGGTACTGTTATGAATTTAAAGCATACAAATTGTTTGATCCTGCTACTCACAAAGTATTTGCAAGTAGAGATGTATTTTTCCATGAGAAGGAAGTAGGAAATCATGACGACAACAGTCATGATGAATGGAAAAGACTTCTTGATGAAGGAGTTAAAGAACAGAAGTAGCAGCAACAACCCACACAGCAACAACCATCCCCGCAGCGACAACAACAACCATCCCCACCGCAACAGCAGCAGCAACAACAAGAAGGACTCGGTGATATGGACAATTCAAGCAGTCACAGTTCACCTATAGGTGAAGACAGATCTTCACAAAGTGGGGAAGAAGATAATCAGTTGAGAAGATATTCAAGACAGATTCAACTTCCTGAGAGGTATAAAGACTATGCCCTAATGAGTAGCATTTGAAATGTCATAGAACCCATGAATTTTGATGAAGCTAATGAACATGATGAATGGAGAAATGCAATGGAGGAAGAATATGAATCTATAATGAAAAACAATACTTGGGAATTGACTGAATTGTCTAAACATAAGAAGACCATTGGATGCAAATGGATATACAAACCCAAGTTTAAATCAAATGGTAGTATAGATAAGTATAAGGCTAGACTGGTTGCAAAGGGGTATTCACAAACAGAAGGTATTGATTATGCTGAAACATTTGCACCAGTAGCTAAATTGAATACTATCAGAATGCTAATTGCTTTAGCCACAAAGTACCATTGGAAGCTGCATCAGTTAGATGTTAAATCTGCATTTTTGAATGGTGAGTTAAAGGAAGAGGTTTACCTTACTCAACCTGAAGGGTTTATTGAAAAGGGGCAAGAACACTTAGTGTGTAAGTTAAAGAAAGCATTGTATGGACTAAAACATGCACCTAGGTCATGGTATGAGAAGATAAACTCTTTATTTCTTCAATAGGGTTTTATGTGGAGCAAAAGTGATCCAAATATGTATACCAAATTTCATGAACAAGGGTATATAGTATTGATTTCATTATATGTTGATGATTTAATAATTACAAGAAATGCAGAGAAGTTGATTGATGAAATCAAGGAGCAGTTATCAAAGGTATTTGAAATGAAAGATCTTGGTGAGTTACATTACTACCTAGGTCTTGAAGTTTGGAGAAATGCAGGCCAAAATTTTGTTGTCAGAGTAAGTATATCAGAGAAATACTTAAGATATTTAAAATGGATCATTGTAAGTCTTCTATTGTTCCCATGCAACAGAGTGTGAAACTATCTTGTGATGATGGTTCGAAGTAGGTGAATGGCACTGTGTATAGACAGATGGTGGGTAGTCTGAATTATCTCACCACAACCAGACCTGATATTTCATATTCCGTGAGTGTGTTAAGTCAATTCATGGTGAAACCTCATGAAATCCATTGGAATGCAGCAAAGGCAGTACTCAGGTATATAAAAGGTACACTTGATTATGGTATTAAATATACTGATGCATCTGATGTTAAGTTGACAGGTTATTCAGATTCTGATTGGGCTGGAAATATGGATGATCAAAGATCAACCACTGGATATGCGTTCAGCATTGGATCTGGGGTTGTTTCATGGAGCAGTAAAAAGAAGCCTACTATATCTTTTTCTTCTACCGAGGCAGAATATAAATCCTTTTGTGCAGCAACTTGTGAAGTTGTTTGGTTAAGAAGACTTCTTCAAGATGTTGGAGAAGAACGAAAGGAACCTACGATGATCAGATGTGATAATCAAAGTTCAATCAATATTGCGAGGAATCTGATTTTTCATGCAAGGACAAGGAATGTTGAAACTCAATATCATTTTGTTCGAGAAAAGTTGCAGTCAAATGAAATAGCTCTTATGTATTGTAATACTAGTGAAAATGTTGCTGGTATTTTCACTAAGCCTCTTGGAAAGATTAAGTTTGAACTGTTTAGGGAGATGTTAGGTGTAGAAGTAAATCCATTCTCCATTAAGGGGGAGACTTGGAAATAATGGAGAAAGCGCCAGTTATAAGCGCCAGTTGTAAACACCAGTTATAAGCTTCAGTTGTAAGAATCAGTTGTAGGTGTGTTAAGAGTCAGTTCTTAGTTAAGAGTCTAGTTGTCTTTGGTTTGCATGTAACTGACTCGGTCGCATCTTTTCTTATATAAGGATGTAATCCGTCTTCATTGAATAATAGAGAAGTGAGCGTAGCCTCACCGTGGTGTTTTCTTTAGCATATTTTATCTCTACCAACTTCCCATTAGGTACGAAATAGGGATGGAGCTCTTGACTTCACTGTGTTAGGATACTGCCACTCACATTTATGATCATATTCATGAGTGGTGACAAAGGCATAGAATGATCAAGAAACAAATCCTTGATAAGATCTTGATGGAGTGGTTTACCAAATCCCTCCTTCCAACCATTCCCAAAGATGTCTCTATGATTTGGATGACTATCGAAGAGCAAGTCATCATGCGTTCCCAACACTTATAATTGATTTAATATTGGTTGGGTAACATTTATGATATAATATGCAATGCTCCTAGGATATTTACTGATATAAAGAGGCCAAACCTAGGATTGCATGCTAATTTTATTTTTCATCTTGTTTCTCGTGACTTTATGAACCATTTATCTGATGAGGTGAGTCACATGTCAATTTCATCACACCCATCAACTTTTGGCACTAGTGATAAAATTCTACAGTCCCTAATTATACCTCTGAGGTGAATTCAGTGCAGTCCACAGAACTGAATAAATATCAACAACCTAGAGGAAAGAATAAAAGGAACTAGAAAATAATTCTAATTGTAAGAAAGGGACTAATCCCACCTAGAAAACACATGAGGGGGGTACTAAAGGGAAGAAGAAGAGTTGGTTCCCTTGCAAGACATGCAGGGATGAACACCCTACTCATATGTGTCCTCAAAATCATCAAATATTGCATATATTGTTGACACAACATAAGCCCCCCCCAAAACCTACTATCTTAGCCCATCCTTTCCCTCCTCAAACTCAACATATGGTTGCCACTGATCTTTCCCCTCCACAAGGGGGAAGGGAAGGTACCCCTCACAATTAGAGGTATTTTTTGAATTATTATGTTCTCATGTGTGATCACATAATCAATTTGCAAATGTGATCCAATAACTATGACATTCCCAAGCCATCTCATGCTATACATGAGCCAACATTTTCATCCTAGCCTAGTGTCCCTCTTCAGATTGATAAATCATCTTTTGACACACTACTTTTCCTCCCTGAATGAAATTATTCGATGAATGAATCACAATTCAAACACATGGACTACCCAAAACTATATCATTGTGGAATACTTGTCCTAGGAACCTTGTTCCATGTATTACCTCGAAGTTCTCCAGATCTTCCCATTGTAGTGGAAAGCCTTTTTGTCTCCTATCAGAAGGGTTTATCCCTCAAATTCAAGTTTGATAACCATTGATTTCGATAAAGTTACTTATACACTCTACCTTCAGGTTGTTTTCCATATAAAAGTACACATGATGTGGAAAAACATCTTCTAAATGGTGGTTGATGAAGGATACTCAACTTACATCATGTTTGTTTCTTGTTGAAAGTCCCCTGGCTCTCCTAAGCTTGAAACATCTTTAACACCATTGACAACATTCGATGTATGTATGTTCCACTGTCATGGAATAGTCATCTCCTTACCCATTGATTTCAGTGGAAATACTGACTTTGTTGCCATGGAGGTCGTCAATGCACCTCTTGAGTACAATTTTTTACTCGCACCTACTTGGTTCTATTACATGACTGCAGTTTTCTCGTCAGTATTTAGGGCCTTAGGATTCCCTCATCAAGGGAAAATAATGAAAATAGATCAACTTGCATTATATACCCTAGACCTTGGATCGAATGCGGGGTATGATGTAGCCTTTTTCGATGATACTTAACATTCTTATATGCATGTTGGTGCAGGGATGGTGAAATATCCTCATCTTATGGGTATATTTCCCCTTCTCCCTCCATATCTTGTTACGAACATTTCTCCTATCAACATGGTTTTCTCATTTACCAGTGGATCCCTTGGGTTTGTTGATCCTTGTGTTGCACCTCATCCTAAGGATGTTGAATTACATGGATCTTCCATGCCACTCAAAAAGGTTGATATTGTTGATCCAATAAAATTGATAAAATACATTCTCCTGCCACCCCAAGGTTACCTTTTGAGGCTCCATCAAAACATAGTATATACTTCACATGAATTTTCTTCAAGATTTGGAATTCCTTCATAGAGAGATGAATCTACCAGGGAAAACTAGGGGATATTTGGGGGTTTCCTTGGGGTGAATATACTCCAAGAAATGAGAATTGATTGAGTAATTCGTCTTCAACTGGAGTTAAAATTTGTTGTGAAATTGGTTTTGACCCTTATGTTGAAAAAACTCAAACATTAAACCCATACACTTGCTTGCCACTGATTCTAGAGAATATTTTATTCCTGAAAAAATGGCTCTATTTCGAGTCAATCAAACCTTCCAAGCCATAAATTTAGGGACAACCACCAATAGATCTTCCAACATCGACTTATTGGTTATATACCCTTGATAGAAAGAGATCCAATTGTTAGAAATATGGGAAGGGGAGGATGATCAACTAGACAAGGGATATAAACCAGATAGTACCAACGTCCAAATAGGTTTAGAAAAGGGGTATCCCAAGAAAATATTCTATAGAGTTTTTGTAGCCTAGTTGCAAACATCACATCTATAGGGGCCATTGAATCTTTTTTTTTGAAAATTTTCTTCTCGAAGAATATTCTCATGTGTTAACATAAAGCTAAACATATTAACCTTGGGAGACTATTTGGAGCCCAGATTTTGTTCCAAACATTAGAATTAGGGGAAAGGATTGATTAAGATACAAGGGATTGATATCTAGAATGGATTGAGTAGGAGTCGGTTCCCCACCCTCTAGATTCTTTAGAAGACAAATGATAAGGGGGACAACCTTGCAAGGAATCATAAAGGATCTCAAAGAGGGGAAGAAGTTGGAGAGGATGATTCAATAGAGGATAGCCAACCTAAGAACCATAGGGGTTCTATCTTGAGATATCAAATAATGTGTTTATTCCTTGTTCAGAGGGCCAAAGAAAAAGAGGCTATAGATCGTTGTTTTCTCAAAGTGGTGGGTTTCCCATTATACTATGTTCCAAAATGGATTTTTTTTTACCATTGCAAAGATTCCATGTGGATTTACTCCAAGAAAGAAAGAGGGAGGCCTTCAGTAACTTCCAAATTCAGGATATAGGTTGGGTAGTCGGGGTAGTGTCTAGACAACGAAGTCGATCCCATTCCAAGTATTTGTGCACCAAAACCTTTTTCCACCGTTCATTCTTATGTGTAACTAGACTCAATAATATTTTATCCCCCAAAGAAATATTTGAAAGAGTTGGATCTATTATTCCTAAGCCCCCATGGATTTTTGGTACTTTCATGATATTCTAGTTTACTAGATGAATTCTTACATTATTGGACCTCCCCCTCTGGCATAAGAATTTACATATTTCTTGTGCTATAGAATATTTCACACATGTAGGGACTAGAAGAGAGGAGAATTGGAAGACAAGGAGAACCGAGAGAATTTCCTTGATCAACACAACCCTTCCTTCCGTATTTAGACATCAAGAACCCCAAAGGGTAAATCTGGGTTTGATTTTGTCTATTAGAGGTGACCAAGCCAAACAATATAGATTTTTTAGATATATGGGGATTCCTAAATAGTTAAAAGAAGACTACTTCACTTGCAATGGAAATTGAATCATTTTAGCAATGCTTTGAGCCACTCTAGAGCTAGTTTTCCACACATAAATGTGAATTTTCTGTCTATTTATATTTCCCCCGGAGGCTTTCATAAACTCATCCAGGATGGTCCTAAATCTTATTGAAATAATCTAGGATTCCCCCCACCCCCCAAGACAAAGGTTTCAACTCCAAATTGACAGTGGCTAACTCATTTTTTTTGAGCTGGCTATTTTGATACCCATAATGATTTTTTCTTGTCTCACCTGCTCCAACATTATGCTCAAGTCTTCTTCCATCAATATGTATAGAAGGGACGATAGTGGATAGCCTTTTCAAGGCCCTCTTGAGATTTTGAAGAAATCAATCCGTCGACCATTGATCATTGGGTATATCCATGATGAACTAATACATGAGGATATTCAAACCAGAAGGTCTGCTCCAAAGCCAAACTTGTCCAATACTAGGAAAGGTATATTGTGCATTATCCTGTCAAATGCATTTTCCATATCTAGTTTAATAACCATCCCTATTTACTTCCCCCCTATTGAATGAATATCTTCTTCAACTATAAATATATTATCCATAATTTTTCTTTTCTCCACATATACCATTTGGTTTGTTGAAATGAGGGAAGGAAAGAAGGGTTTTAGTTAGTTTTCTATGATATTATATATGATTGTGTAAGAGAAATTGGATAGGGAAATTGGGCAGAAAAATTTAAAGGAAGAAGGATTTGTTTCCTTGGGTATAATATCTAGGAAGGATGAGTTGGTAATTCCTCCCATTCTTTCCAATTTTTGCACATATTGAATCATATGCACCATGTCATTCTTAATGATTTTCTATCTTAGTAGATATAAATGGACTGAAAACCCATCTAGTCTTGGATATTTGTCAAGGTTCATTTGATGAAGAACCTATAAAATTTCCTTTTCTATAACTTTTCTTGCCAGTTTGATATTTTCTTCAGTGCTGATAAACATAGGGATATAGTTTAGGAAAATTTTTGAAGCATTGATTTTTCTAGTTGTTGAAGCTGGTCCTTTCCTAAGATAAAATACTTATCCTCTCCCATAATATATGTAATTATGTTTTTACAAACCCATGCTTTGGCTTCACGGTGAAAGGATTTGGTATTTTTGTCCGCCTCTTTAAGCCAAAGTATTCGGGACTTTAATCTCCAATCTACTTCCTCAAACATTAAGGCCTTCTGGTTATTTTGAGAAGTGAATTAATATTCAATGATAAGGGAGGGGGATACATGATATACCTCCATTTTGACCCTAATATCCTCTATTTTCTTTGTCAAATATTTGATGTTTGTTCTCCCTTGAGTGGCTTTGATTTTAACCCGGTCTCTAATAACCCTCTTAGTTTCCTTTAACTTGCATTCCCAAATAAATATAGGAGAGCCCTAGATTCATGTCCTCCAAGCTTCTACAATCACCCCAAGAAAGGAAGTATCATCTACCTAGCAAGGGTTAAAGAAAAAGGGGATGGGACCTAGGGGGATTATAGGAGAGATTTTTAAGGTGATTAGGAGGTGTTCAAAACCCTACTAGAGGAGGATTTCGGAAGTGGGTACAAAGGATTCCTTTATGATTTTACTGCTGATAAGAAATTGGTCAAGCCTGGTTGTTATGCGACCCGAACCCTGCCTCTTATTGAACCATGTGTAGTGGCCATAAATAGGGAAAATGTCCATTGAGTCATAAATGGATTGGATATATTCCATATTTTCCTTGGTATCTTCTCTAACAATATATCCTCCCCATTTGTCAAAATTTTGCAAAGTGGTAGTGAAATCCCCAACAAAAATAAACAATGTTGTCCTTATTCTGTTTTGTTGAGAAAACACAGAATTCCAACACAAAGTTTTGTCTTTATTGATAAAGGGCATGTAAATATTTAAAATGGATAAAATATTACATAAAGGGAGATGTAGAAGTGAGACCAACAACCAATTATAATCACATTCCAAATCTTCTAATTGAAACATAAGGGGGTTCTAGAGTGTGCATAGCCCTCCATAGGCCTCTCTTGAGCTGACTTCCTTACCGTGACTGGAATGACAAAAGAAAGAAATAGCTTGAAGGACATCAACATCCTTCATTTTCATTTCTTGCAGAAGGAGGACTTGTGGCTTTTCAGAGTGAAGAAGATATTTCACCATTTCCTTTTTAACTTCATATACTTGTCCTCTACAATTACAGGAAATGACCTTAATCATTTAAAAGACTATCTTGGGTTTACACCCTTAGGGGTCACTGAACCACCTTGAATTCTTGAAGGTATGGGTTCATTTTTACTATGTCCATCTAGCATACTCTATTTTCCCATCTCAATTTCCTTATGTTTTTTTCCTTCCCCACACTGGTTGTTCGACTTCCTCCCTTTTTTTTTGGTGGAAAAACTATTTATAGTACAAGATTCCATTTCATCTTTTGAGATTTCATCATTTTCTCCCTTCTCTTGATATGGTCAAGGATAATATTATTGAATGACTGAAGGAACCAAAGTTTCTCACCCCATACCTAAGAACTCAAGTTGAATAGGTGGCATCTCTTGATTTGGTTCTTCTTCAACCTCAAAGATAATTTCATATTGGTTTTTGGTTGGTATGGAATGCTTATTGGTGCATGTTGAGGAGGTAGTGTGATATTCTTGAGATTTTGGATTTGAGAGAGCTCCCTATTGAGGAGGATATTTTTCAGATGCCTGGGTCGACTTGAGGTTTTGCTTCTTTCTTTTGGGATGCTACCATTACCATTGTGGCTTTTCTAGTTTTGGATCAGTATGAGATTTTGGTAATCTCTTAGAAAAGTGGTCATATTCATGATTGATCTTGCATTTGAAAGGAATTTTTTCATAATATACTTCTTGAAGATAGGTCCAATTGTCTATATTTTTCTTCATGGATTCCAGTAGACCTTTCTCCAGATCTACCTCCATGCAGATCCTGACACAAGATTGCAAACCCTATTTTGGTTCTTCTTTGTCAATATATCATCCTAAAGATTTCCCTATTTCCCTAAGGGTCTCCTTAGTATAGAAATAAAGAGGTAGAAATGGAAGTCAAACTGATATAGGGACAACCGACGGGATGCCATTCTCTGGGTTGAAATTTACCATCCAATGATTGAGATCAATCCATCGATCCCCCATGAAGTAGGGGCCACTTCTGAACATAATATACCTATCTTACTTTTCTTCAAAGAGGAAGGAAAATAAACCTTGACTGCAAAATGAATGAGAAATTCTACCCTTTAAGTTCAGTTTCCAATTCTTGTCAATCTAGAGATCAACCGATCTTGGGGACAATGAGATCCCCGTGAACTGGAAAATCAGTCTGTGCTCCAAAAAATTCATAGAAAGAGATGTTGATCGAGATTTCATTGCAACCTCAAGTATTTCTTACATCGTTTTCACAAATTGTGATAGAGATTGCTTTGGTTCCTTGGGAAGGGATGCAACAAGGGAGAACAATGTGACAATTTCACGATCAAGGGGAGGAGGAGGAGGTGGCAGGGATGAAGATCCCCTACCGGCCGAAGAAACAATTTTTTTAGAGAAGGGACAGGTTAGGGTTTCCTCATGGAGAGATCATGACTTTTTTTCAATCTTGTATAATGTTCAAATTGGTGATAATTATGATTGCGATAACTTGTGTAAAGTTAAAAAGCTATTTTCCAACCTTGTGCACAATTGTCGAACCTCCTTAGTAATAAAATTCTCAAAAATATTTTTGTATCTCAATAATAAAATTGCAATGATTAGACAATTACAATTTACAAAACATATTACACAAATTGTGCAATCTAGTAAATTATTTAATCTATTAATTTAAGCTCAATATTTTAGTCATATAGTTGAATCTTGGATGGCTAAATCTTACAAGGATCTCATAACAACTACCAATCTTTAAGGCCTTAAAAATACAAGAAAATAATATACATAGATTACGAGTGTTTCTTATGAATGCTTGAATATAGTGTCTAATTGATTTTCTAACTCTCAAAAATTGTTTCACTTAAAAAATGAATTACAAATTAGTTGATTCCTTTATTTGTTTACATTGATGATAATTAATTAGGGAATATTCAGATTTAAAATTAATTCCCCATTGCAATGTATCAATGTTAAAAAAAATATGACTCAATTGAGGAAGAATAGAGAATCATTACATATGGTATCTGAGTCAGGTTCACACACTAGGACCATGGAATCACTAAAACGTTCTTCCTTGCAAGAATTGAATGTATATAATTGTGAAGTAACCAAATTGAATTTTATATTATGATAAGTAAATATGAAGAGAGGAGGAAGAAAAGGAAGGGGAAATATTCGTGGGGGACAATCTATGCCTCCTCCAAAACAACCTACATAGGAAAATTCATCACCCAGAGCGGAGGAGCATGTTCTAGAACAAGAACACATTTCTTCCAGTGAAGTAATGAACATGATGAGGTCATTCCATAAAATGTATGATGCATTAATGAATAGATTATAAAAGGAACCAGGAAAAGTATCCACTTCTATCAAAGGATCACAAAATCCTTCCAAAAATCACATGCATAGAGAGTTACAAAAGGTGAATTTCCTAGAGTTTTGGGGATCTACTTATGGATACATTATCGAGGCTTGGTTAGAAAACATTTATAAAAAAATTTCCCTAACAGATTACACATCGAAATCTAATATTCACATGTGTATATTCCAATTGTAGGGAAGTTCCTTACTTTGGTGGAATACTCTTCTGCCATAGCTGAGAAAGGACACATTGAATATTTTATGGGAATATTTTGAGGAGTGTTTGAAAGAATTCTAGCTATATGTTATATCCTTAATTTCCACCTTATAGGCCAGAGAGAAGTTCATAAGAATATGAAATCCAAAGTACATGCCATGCTTGATATTTGGGCCCTTTTTGGAGGTCATTATGGGTCTCATATGGGACAACACGTGATGATCATCACACATCATCAATATCTTAATAGATGATGACCATTGAAGCTTCTATAATTGAGTTGTTATGAAGATATATGAGAGGGATAAGTTTTATATTCATGGGATGAGCCTTGTAAATCACATCATTCAAGTCTCTACTGGTCTCTATAATATCTATAAGCTCTCCCAAGCCTCTTATAGGGATCTATATAAAACAAGGAAAGCCTTGAGAAAGAAGGAAGAATCATTGGTAGTGTTATGTTGTCCATTTGTAGAATAGCTCTTCTTATCCATCACAACCAGAAACAAAAAGTTCCTAGCTTGGTCAAGAAGTTGAGGAAGAACAAGGAGAAATGGTTCAAGGGATAATGGCATCATCATCAAAGTTATGATCTTTATGTAAGTTATATATAATCACTAATAGATTATTATCTTTCCCCAAATTATTTGTGTTGGATTCATGAATGGTTTGTATTTGATTTTATGAATGACAAATTAAGTTAGGTCTGAGGTATATTAATGATTTCTAACACTAGGAGCAAAAGTAGATTATTTTTGTTTGTATAATGTGTGGAGGAAGCAAGTTCGAGGAGTTGGAGATGCAATTTAGGAGCCACAATAGCCAAGACACACAAAAACAAACTTCAAGAATAAGGTATGCTAATATATCCTATATTGATGTAAAAATATATTTCATTCTATAGATATAGGAAACCATATAATTCTATCCTTCGTTCTGTCTAGGATTAATAAAAAGATCATAGGGAGATCTTGTGAGATTTATAAAAACTAGGGAGATCTTGTGAGATCCTTATGAGATTTATCACATAACAAAACTAGTGACCATATTGGGGAAGAATCTTCTCTAGTTTGAGTTTATTTGCCAATCCTTTCCTCTCCTTGTTTTTTATTTAATTTTGTTTTTCTTCCATTCATTCCTCCAAATCCTATATCCATTAAATTTGATAGATCCAAGGAAAATCTAACATATCTAGATTAGATTCACCCTTCCCTAAAAACCTAATAATTTTCTACATCATCAAGGTTTGGAGCACAATAGTGACACGATGATCATCGATTGTTGACTTGCATGTGTCCTATGACAATATTGAGCACGTTTTACACATGCAATTCAATAAGCGATGATCATCGTGTGACTGTTGTGTTGAAACCCTTGATGATGTAGAAAACTATTGAGGGGGGTGTGAATCAATATTGAGCACGTTTTACCACTTTTAATCAAAACATGTAATCATCAACTTATCAATCAATTATAAATTATGATTGCATTTAGAATATCATAAACATATAGGCATAAAAAATTTGTCACATCATAACAAATACACACAGTATGCTTACGTGGAAACTAAAATGGGAGAAAAAAACATAATGCTTTCGTATATATCAAAATATTTAATTCATAGGATCCAACAACTTCCAAATTCTCCATCAAAGGAGACTTCGATCTACTACCTTGTACCACCTTGTCACCCTGAAATATAAACAGAGACTCAAACTGTCACCGAAACTGTCACTCATAATCAACATGTCATTGATAATCAACCTATCATTGTCAATGATGTTGGTACATCATTATAAACAACCACTTAAAGTCATATTGAGATCTCCAAGAATGTCCTCAAAATTATGTGCTCTAAATCACCATGTGCTTAATAATAAAGATGCACTCACTTAATAAAAACTAGAGTATAGTAGGAGATGAATTTTTGGGAGAGGGGAAATAGCTTAGTTGGTTAGAGTGTTGTTTTTTCACATAAGGGAGTTTTGGTGGTAACGAGGGCTACAAATATTGGGAACCTTTACAAGATAGATGGGAGTACTGAGATAAATGAAGCGATGGTGTTAGCTAGAGAAGCAAATGAACTGCTCATTTATGATATCATTGACTTGGACATATGAGTGATAAATGCATAAATTTACTTATAAATTGTAAGTTACTTCCATATTTATAATATTTAAATTTGAACTTCTGCAAGAATTGTGTTTTTTGAAAGCAATGCATATATAAGTTTAAAACATGTACTGAAACAAGTAAGGGTATTGTAGATTATATTCACTCATATTGTTTGGGAGCCATCCCTTAGAATTTATTTTAAAATATCCTCATACTTTGTAACATTTATAAATTATCACTCTATAAAGGTGTGGTACTATATTCTCAAAAGATAAACTCATGTATTTAATTTATTCAAGAAATTTAGAGTTTTGGTTGAAAAGAGAACTAGTAGGTCAATTAAGTCTTTAAGAACAAATAATGGAGGAATTCTCACATCTTTGGAATTTGAAAAGTATTTCAAGGAAGCTAGGATAAAAAGTAATAAACCACAATTTATGCTCCTTAAAAAAATGGTGTGGTTGAATGCATGAACATGATTCATCAAGAGAGAGAAAGGAGCATCCTTAGTAATGTCAAGTTGTAGTAAGAGTTTTGGGAAGAAGAAATCATTACAACTTTATATCTATTAAATTAGTTTCCATTAGTTGCAATATATTGTAATATTCCTAAAGAGGTTTTGACAAATCATTCTTGTAATTACTCAATTATAAAAAAAAATTGTGTGATGCTATGCTCTTGTTTCTAAAGATGAGTGTTCTAAGTCGGGCCCAAGATCAAATAACTATATATTTTATGGTTATGCTGATCTTTTATGGTTATGGTGATGGAGTTAAGGGATACATATTGTGGGATACGACTGCCCAAAAAATCAGGATTAGTAGTGATGTAGTATTTGATGAATCCCCTCTCATAAAATCAAACATAGTAGATGTTGAAATGAAATAAGAACAAGTACGAGGAAATAAAAGAATCTAGTTGGAAACCCATCTATCTACAAAAAAAAATAGGGAGCATGAATAATATTTTGAATAAGAAAATGAGGATGCTAAAAATATACAAGAAAATGTGGAAATTCTTGTAGATCTAAATAGGCACAAAATCATCCTAAGAGGTACAAAGATCATATTTCATCTATTTCTTTAATTTATAATGATGAGGAACCTTGTTGTTTTTAGTTAATGAAGATTTTTATTGAAAGTGTTGTGTGAAAAATAACAATGAAGAAACAAATTGATGCCTTGGAGATGAATAAAACATAGGACCAGGTAGAACTATGAAAGGGTAGAGAAGTTGTTGTTTGCAAATGGGTCTACAAACTGAAAAAGGGTGTTGATGACATTCATAGTCATAACCATAAGAAACCATGATCATGGCTAATCATATTAGTCATTTTCAATAAATGTATTAATACTTTAATAATGTATTATTAAAGTATTTCTACTTTAATAATATATTTATTAAGTTATTACCTCTTTAATACTGTATTGTCACTTTAATAATGTGTTATTAATGAGCTTATTAATGTATTACTTTCATAGAGTATTAATAATTTAGCAATGTATTACTTAATAATGTATTAATGTATTAAAATTTTAATAATGTTTTACTAAATATATTAGCTTCAATGCATTACTAATGGACCTAATGATTAAGAACATGTGTTTTCTCTTAAGAGGTCACAGGTTCAAATCCAGAGGGGGGTAGGGTATGTATACCTTCGTAGACTTTACCAGTCAAATAGTCGAACCCTGACCTAAATAAATTATTATTATTATTTTATTAGTGTATTAATACATTAGCAATTATATTTATTAATCCATTTATTAATTCGTTCAATGTATTTATTGATGTATTCAATATATTAACATATATGTATTAGTGCAGTAATACTTTAGTAATATATTTATTAATACATTTAATGTGTATAATTTATTAATGTATTGATTGATGTATTTAATGTATTATATTATTAATGTATTAATACTTTGTCAATGTATAAATTACTAATGTATTAACATATAAATTACTAATGTATTAATTAATTAATATATTTATTGATGTATCCATTATATTAGTAATGTATTTGTTGATGTATTTATTAATGCATTAATACTTTAGTATGTATTTATTAATTCATTTAATGTATTTATTGATGTATTTAATGTATTACTTTATTAGTGTATTAATACTTTAGCAATGTATAAATTATCAATGTATTAATTAATTAACAAATCACATTATCAATGCATCCATCCATTAATAAGTTAACAATGTAAATTAATAAGTTAATTTATAAATTATTATTATATATTACATTATAATTTATATATTAAATTTATACATTATTATTATTATATATTACATTAATGTATTACATTAATATATTATTATTATATATTAGTCTATAGGTGTCATTAGTTTGGAAAGGTCTATAGAAGTTAATCATGGTTAACTTTAATGTATAGTCATAACTATCTAATCGTGTAGGTTTCCCCCTATTAAAATTAATGATTTAATGAACCTTTTAATTAAAAATTCCTATCTTACAATCAACCATGTTAACTTTAATGTATAGTCATAACCATCTAATCTTATAGGCTTCTCCCTATTAAAATTAGGGGTTTAATGAACCTTTTAATTAAAAATTCCTATCTTACTGCCAACCATTAAAGATGTTGTCATATTCCTTGTTTACTTTTTCACATTTACTTAATAAAATTAAGAAATTACTACCCTTACCACTATATGCCATGTCACTATATGCCATGTTACAATTACCAAGAGTTTTCTTTTGCCACGTTCTAATAATTAACACGTATTAATTTTACGAATAATGACCAAGTTTTAATGACATTTCATAACGGATATACACTTGTTGGTAGGATGGGTAGCCGAATATTCCTTCACTTCTTTACCAATACCCATGAACGGGTTGTGTTTTGTTATCAACGGTGTACAACTACACGGCCTTATCGTTTTGTGATGTTTGCAAAACCACACATATACTTTATTTATATTTGGTTGGTTGAAGGCGCCGAATTTTTTATACATTGGAGAGGTTCAAATATTGTATCGTAAGTTTCTATGCATTTTAAAATGGTCACCGAACTTGTGACACAGTTGTATGCTTTTTGTTTTTACATGTTAATGTTTTGGCATATGCTTGACTAGGGGCTGACAAAATTGCGATCGGGAATTAGCACCTCGATGTCGTAATTGTCCTCACAGGTTAATCCTCGTGGATTTCTTAAAAATAAAATAATGTTTAAAATAATGTTATATTATGTAGGTCAAGACAATCCATGCATTATGATTTGCTAACTTAATCTTATTAATAAATTAAATATGTTATTTTCGAGTAGGAAAATGCAAACATTCAACTAGAAAATGATATAATATTAATATTAACTATCAATTAGTCAATTTTAATTTTAAAGAAAGAAACACAACCGTAAGACCTATACCATGTTCGAGGGAGATAAAAGTTCGAGTTAACGTGCACAAAGTAGTGATTAATACTGTTATTATGAAATTAGTTAATGGGTTTTGCTTGCCATATTACGGTTTTCGGAAATTTTTTAATACTGATAATATGAATTTCTACTAGAGGAAATACTGATAAATAAATGACGGTTTTCGGAAAAGGTTTAATACTTATAATATGAATTTCAACATGATCATTGCCTAACATATTCACTAAATTAATAATTAAACTTACCAATGCCACACTATAGGTTAATTGAAACGTGGGTGACAACAAAATAGGAAATAATCTAATTCAGACTATGGAGCATTCTTTGCTAATATCAAGATTTAAATGAAGTCAATAAGTTAGTTAAGGTTTGAAATAGATGTGAAGGATATGCGTAATAATATATTTATCAATCAAAATATTAAAGAATATATAAAATAAAATTAAAAAATTATATTATAAATATTAAACAAACTCATATTAAAGTAGATTAATTTTAATTTTAAAATTTTTAAATATTTTCAACTTAATTGTATTTTTCGATGTTTAATAAATCTATTTAATAAATGTATGGTGATGTTTATCATCTCAACATTACGCTTAACAAGTCTTACTTAACCTCCATGGTCGTTACACTGATCTCAGTTTCTTTCGCAAAGAAGTTACACACGAGAGCAATTACAATATCAGGAAAAACTTTTGTACCGTCAACTATTCAAACCAATAGACTATGTCTTCAAAACATTTACTATGTACCTATTTGAATCTAAGAGAAAACAAAATTACATTTGTATATGCCTTGGGTATTCCATCTAGAGCAAATGGAAAATGAGGTAAATAAATTATATATACATTTTAAATTAACTATTTTATTATATGAGTTTTCAATCAACTATTTTATTAAATGTGTTTTCAATATATTTTCATATATACATAAATTTTATTACATATGTGTTTTTAATTAACTATTTTATTATATGCATTTTTCATCAACTATTTTATTATATGTGTTTTCAATTAATTATTATGTGTTTTATTTTATTATATATACATAAATTTTATTACATGTGTTTTTAATTAACTATTTTATTATATGTTTTTTTCATCAACTATTTTATTATATGTGTTTTCAATTAATTATTATGTGTTTTATTTTATTATATATGTTTTTTATTTTATTATATATGAAAAAATATAACGTTGAAATTTAATAATAAAGAAAAATAATGAAAAAAATATAAGGAAAAATATAGACATTTATTAATGAAAACAAATAAAAGAACTAGGAACATATAATTATGAATGATAAATGATATACTTTGTAAAGAGTAAATTACTCATAATGTGTAACTTCGATACATTATCACTAATTTACTACTTTTGTGTTGTTTTGAAATTAATATTTATTTCTCCCGGGTTTGGAATGGGCATACTAGATCTTT
>ML782075.1:428499-442645 GCA_009831015.1 Picea engelmannii | reverse complement strand
TTGTGTTATAAATAATGGAAGAAGGGATGGATCGTCAAGTGTATCAGAAAGAGAGAGTTGAAGGTTAACACCACAGTCCTTAAATTTCTATATTTACCAAGTTTTACATGGATTGAACCATTTTGGTTAGCATTCACAAGGTTCAGTATTATAGGATTTATGTAGGTTTCCAATGGAGTCTATGATAGGAGAGTAGAGGACTATTTCATAGGTCTAAATTGTATAGGCCACACAATTTTATAATCTCTTCAGTAATCGATCATCTTAGCATGAAACAACATGAATACAATTTTTCCAAATTAACAAGACTGCAATTTTCTGAAGGAAAAGAACTAATTTTTTTTTTTGATTCCTACGCCGAGTATTGGGTTCCTTTTGTCACAAGGGTGAGAAAAAGGAAGTCACTTAACTATCTAGTTAGGCTATCCAGAAAACACAACAAAGAGTTAGTTGGTTAGTGGCTTAGCTAACATAAAGAAACAATAAATAAACAACAATGAAATAAATCTAAAATAAGAAAACAATAACTTGAAATGAATGTGTTAGCACTGAGAGTCACCCTCAAATTGCGAGAGGATAAGCCCATTACCCATAAGAATGTTTGGTGGAGGTAGGTTTATGAGTGGAGGTCAAATGGACAAAACTCAGTACAAGAATGTTTTAACACAGAAACTGGACAAACGATGTGTAGAGAAATGAGGTCTTCGTTAACTTCAGTCAGTGGTTTAAGGTTAAAGGTGAGCAGAGGGAAGACTTAGTAAAAAAGGTGGACAATTTTTCCATGGGCATCCAACTTTCAAGCAACTTGGTAAAGAAAAAATCAGGCACAAGAGCACTCTTGCACTCAAGTTTCAGGCACTGAAATATATCACAACAACATAATAATCAAACCTCCATTATCATGCGACTACGACAACTCGTCTGGATACTCCATGCATGAACATTTTAGCATTAGAGGGAAAACGACAACAAGGAAATTACTAAAACAGGTCACAACAACATTATAATCAACCCTACATTACAATACAACCACAAACCTCATCTGGATCCTCCATGCACGAGCATCTCAACAAATATTTAAACAAAATGATGAAAGAATCTGACTTCTATTAATGCGAAAGTCTCAGGTCTCATACAAAACCATAGACCAACTCTGTTATCAAAATATTAAAAAATAGGGAGCTCTTCTCAACCTGTTGACGACAATAACAAAATCTTGAACTCGTCTATTTCTACTCAGATCAGCCCACAACTTCCAGGAGTGTGATCTGTCCATCCCATTCAAGGCTTTACGTCTGTGCATCCTTCTGTCAGACTGTGTGTGTTTCCTCTTGTCAGACGCAAGCTCGGATCAATATGGGCCTGCAAGAAGAAATCTTCCATCATGGTACCTCGGGCTGACAGTTTTGTCTCCTTAGCCATAATTTTCATGATTTATATTTATGGATTGATTCAAGGCTTCAACTACCGACCTGCGTCCATTAACTGACATCTCCTCGGGATCGATACAAGTCCTGATAACTAGGGGGCGACCACTTGCTGTGATTGGGTATGAATCTGAATGAGCACGCAAATTCAGAGTTGTCGAAAGCAGTTTGGAACCATACCTCTTTTGAGATCGAAATGCACCACCTTCCACCACGTCGCTTTCCCCAAAAACTGTGGTTTAGATTTTGGCCCACTCAAAGATTTTAATTTTCGAGCACGTTATGGCCCCAAAATGGAGTGTGACTATTGGTCTGGTCATGATCTGAGATTTGGGTAGTCCCACTATTTTAGCGCCATTGCTAAAGCTTTACCTTCCCGCCAACTTTATAAACTCTTTAATTATGCTTAGGGGAGGCACCAATTTTGGTGCTAGGGAGATTTGATGTTGAATAAGAATATTTCCTGGAGAACGAATTCCCGACACTGACGTGGTGACCTGATATCATTGTGCTAATGTGTCATGAGTGACACATGTCACTTGGAAACAAGCGGATGATATGCCCAAAGGTGCCTGGATTGAGTGCCACGTGTCAGTGCTAGATGGATAGGTGGCTAAGAACTTAAACTCCGCAACATAAACACTTCAAGAATTTGCGTACACAGAGGGAGCGAGAACGCCGAAGCTCCAGAGTCTGGAGTAGATTTGAGCTGCTAGATCTGGGAGGACACACGACGGATATCCATGCACTCCGTGAGAATATGTTCTAGAGGAAACCAAAAAGAGAGGAGCCAAAACTCCCAAAACCCGAAATGGTGAAGCAAATCATGATTGTCCGTTAGAGATGCATACGCAGCAAAGATCCATGTACTCGAGAGTGAGGGGATGGAGGAGCCGTTGAATGAGAGTTGTTTGGAGTGCCAAAGAGATATGAAGCTGAAACCCTCATCGTTGATGGCATAGACACGCAGCAGAGATATGTGCACTCCGGGAAAAGCACTTCGAAGAAAATTTAGAGGAGAAGTGCCAAAACTCGAACTCCGAAGTAAATTGTGCCCTTCTGCTGGAGAAGGACACACGATGCTTGATTTTTAATTTTGGGGCTTCTGTCTTGCACTAAACCTCGCGCAAATTTATAATTCTGAATGCCTAAGGGCTGCTGATCTGAACTACTCCTAGGATCTCCGTCGTTGAATAATGAACCCGACCATGGCTTGTATTTCAACCCAAAATAGATTTCTCTGAATGTTGTGTTTGGACACTTCCTGTGAAAAACACGGACTTGGATGACCTTCTGCCCTTGACAACTATATGTGATAACAGAATGCACAAAGAAAACACAAGAGAGATATACCAAGTAAACCGATATTCGAATTGATATGCCTTAGAGAAATATGGGAACTTATGAGTCCCCTCTTCCTCCTTGGGAAGGCGCTTGAGTCCCCAAGTAAAAAATATTATTTCTACTATCAATGGCTAACAAAGGAAAATGGTGAAGAAAAGAGTGATGAACTACTCAATAGGAGAGAGTCCTAACACTTTCTGTGGATGCCCAAATGTTTCTAAGAGGAAGATGGCTTCCCAAAGCTAAAAATGAGCAGCATAAAAATACTCAAATGCTTCTTCATTTTTTCATACAATGGCCCTTTATTTATAGGAGGATAGAAATATTTTTCTTAACTAGTTCCAAATGTGAATGGTATGAGTTGAAGGCTAACACCACGGTCCTTAAATTTCTATATTTACCAAGTTTTACATGGATTGAACCATTTTGGTTAGCATTCACAAGGTTCAATATTATAGGATTTATGCAGGTTTCCAGTGGAGTCTATGATAGGAGAGTAGAGGACTATTTCATAGGTCTAAATTGTATAGGCCACACAATTTTATAATCTCTTCAGTAATCGATCATCTTAGCATGCAACAACATGAATACAATTTTTCCAAATTAACAAGACTGCAATTTTCTAAAGGAAAAGAACTAAAAAAAATTGTTGATTCCTACGCTGAGTATTGGGTTCCTTTTTTCATAAGGGTGAGCAAAAGGAAGTCCCTTAACTATCTATTTAGGCTATCTAGAAAGCACAACAAAGAGTTAGTTGGTTAGTGGCTCAACTAACATAAAGAAACAATGAAATAAACAACAATGAAATAAATCTAAACTAAGAAAACAATAACTTGAAATGAATGTATTAGCACTGAGAGTCACCCTCAAATTGCAAGAGGATAAGCCCAGTATCCATCAGAATGTTTGGTGGATGAAGGTTTATGAGTGGAGGTCAAATGGACAAAATTCAGTACAAGAATGTTTTAACACAAAAAGTGGACAAGCGATGTGTATAGAAATGAGGTTCTCATTAACTCCAGTCAGTGGTTTAAGGTTAAAGGTGAGCAGAGGGAAGACTTAGTAAGAAAGGTGGACAAGTCTTCCATGGGCATCCAACTTTCAAGCAACTTGGTGAAGAAAAACTCAGGCACACGAGCACTCTTGAACTCAAGTTTCAGACACTGAAATATATCACAACAACATAATAATCAAACCTCCATTATCATGCGACTACAACAACTCGTTTGGATACTCCATGCATGAGCATTTCAACATAAGAGGAAAAATGACAACAAGGAAATTACTAAAATAGGTCACAACAACATTATAATCAACCCTACATTACAATACAACCACAACCCTCATCCAGATCCTCCATGCATGAGCATCTGAACAAAGATTTAAACAAGATGATGAAAGAAACTGACTTCTATTAATGCGAAAGTCTCAGTTCTCATACAAAACCATATACCAACTATGTTCTCAAAATATTAAAAAATAGGGAGCTTTGCTCAACCAGTTGACGAAAATAACAAAATCTTGAATTCATCTATTTCTACTCAGATCAACCCACAACTTTTAGGAGTGTGATCTGGCCATCCCATTCAAGGCTTTACGTCTGTGCATCCTTCTATCAGATTGTGTGTGTTTCCTCCTGTAAGATGAAAGCTTGGATCAATATGATCCTGCAAGAAGAAATCTTCCATCGTGGTACCCAGGCTGACAGTTCTGTCTCCTTAGCCATAATTTCCATGATTTCTATTTATGGAGTGATTCGAGGCTTCAACTCCTGGCCTACATCCATTAATTGATATCTCCTTGGGATCGATACAAGTCCTGATAACTAGGGGGAGACCACTTACTGTGATTGGGTATGACTCTAAATGAGCATGCAAATTTGGAGCTATCGAAATCAGTTTGGAAGCATATCGCTTTTGAGACCGAAATGCACCACCTTCCACCACGTTGCTTTCCCCAAAAAATGCGGTTTAGATTTTGGCCCACTCAAAGATTTTAATTTCCGAGCACGTTGCAGCCCCAAAATGGACTGTGACCATTGGTCTAGTCGCGATCTGAGATCTGGGCAGTCCCACTATTTTAGCGCCACCGCTAAATCTTTATGATCCGTAGGATCTTTTAATGACTATGGTTGAGTTTTAATTTTGCATGTGTTAATTAACCATTTGAGAAAATTAATGAAAGAATGAGGAAAGAAGAGGAATTATGATAGCCATATACACATATGCAGATCTGAAATGAAGTAATAAACAACAAACCATAACACGAGAATTGATAAAGGAGTTCGGCACAACTTTTGCCTACGTCTTCAGGCCTTTATCTTTGTGGGGGAGGCTTCTTTATTTCTGTTCAAAAGCCCAAAAGTACATTGTAGCAGTTTCAATTGGCTACAATACTGATCTGGTCATGTTCTTCCAGATCTCTAGAACCCTACAAAGAAAACAACACGCAAAACGGATGTCCGGAGCTCCCAGAAATGGTCCGCAAGCGTCTGCTCCTCAATAGCTTCCCTGCATAAAAATGGCTTTGGCTTGGCTTCACTTCAGCATAACTCTACTCTTTTATGTCCTTCATGGCCTCAAACAGGCTTGGTTTATATATATCTGAAATTGGTTATCCATCCCCAACTTCCTCCCAAAATTTGGGCTCCAAAAATGCCCAATATCTCCCAAAAATGAAGAAAATCTATTATTAACAGGCAATAAATCAATTAAAATCCCAAACTTTAGCATAAAAACCCACTTTTGTGTAAATTTGGGGATAATCCCCCTTCGTCCAGCGCGTGCCCCCTGTTTCTCGATCATATGGGCTATGATGTGGCCAAGCACCAACCTAAAGGGCTGAGCGCTGGCCCATAACCTGAACTCTACGGTCACATGTTAACTCAGCATAGGACCGCGCCCCAACTTCTGGCTAAAACCTTGGTCATATGTGCCTTTAGTGGAGGTGGTTACTGTTGGTCTTATGGTGGAGGGTGCGCCCCTAACCATGCCCCCCCTGTGCTCCAAAAATGTGGTCGCATTTTATATATCGAACCATGGGCTGGGGCTAAGCCCCGACCCTTTCCCCCGCCGACGAAACCTTAATTCAAACATAAATAAAAATTTCACCACTTATATAATAAGAAACAATAGTGGCCCGGGTGGTTAGCCCGGTCCTGCCAGTCCACTGCACGGAGGTGAGGTCGGGGGTTCGACCCCGGTGAACACATTTAAATTTTGCATAAACCATCAACCAACCACAAGGTGCCATGTGGCAGCCCATGAATAGGCCACGTGGCACCTCAACAACTAATCACAAAGTGCCAAGTGTCAATCATTGAATGGTCCACGTCACTTGCCACCGTACCTGCCCAGTCAACTGCTGATGTCATCCCATGCCACATGTCACCCTTACAGTGGTGACACGTTTCACCCGTAGATTGGTCCAACTGTCTGCCGTACATGTGCTCTGTCACCTGCCACATGTCACCTCCAGGAGTTGCCGCATCATTTTTATGTCCGTACGGCCTGTACAGTCAGCATGCCATGTGGCACTATACGGACTGTACAGTCATCCCCTTTTTTTTCCTGTTTGGGTTTTCGGACAGAACGCGATATCTTTTGCATGCGGAGCCCGTTTAATGAAGTAAATATATGGCCGGAATCAAGAAGACGAGACGGACGCAATGGCGCTGGTTTCGTCGGATTTCGAACACTTTCATTTTTGAGCATTTTTAAGCCCTGTCAGGCTTCTGGATCCGATTATGGATCACTTTACCTACTCACCAAATTTATAAACTCTTTAATTATGCTTAGGGGAGGCACCAATTTTGGTGCTAGGGATCTTTGATGCTGAACAAGAATATTTCCTAGAGAACGACTTCCTGACACTGATGTGATGACCTGACATCATTGTGATGATGTGTCATAGAAAGGAGGGTGACACACGTCACTTGGAAACAAGAGGATGATATGCCCAAAGGTGCCTGGACTAAGTGCCACTTGTTAGGGCCAGATGGAAAGGTGGCAAAAAAACTCAAACTCCGCAGCAGAAACACTTCAGGAATTTGCAAACAAGGAGGGAGCAAGAATGCCGAAGCTCCGGAGTCTGGAGCATATCTGAGCCACTAGATCTGAGAGGACACGTGACATAGATCCATGCGCTCCGCGAGAATGTGTTCCAGAGGAAACTAAAAAGAGAGGAGCCAAAAATCTCGAAACCCGAAATGGCGAAGCAAATCATGATCGTCCGTTGGAGATGCATAGGCGGAAAAGATCCACATAATCGGGAGTGAGGGGATGGAGAAGTCGTTGAATGAGATTTGTTCAGAGTGCCAAAGAGATATGAAGCTAAAACCCTCGTCGTTGATGGCATAGACATGCGACAGGGATATGTGCACTCCGGGAAAAGCACTTTGGAGAAAATTTAGAGGAGAAGTGCCAAAACTCCTGAAACTCGAACTCTGAAGTAAATCGTGCCCTTCTGCTAGAGAAGGACACGCGACGCTTGATTTTTAATTTAGGTGTTGTTGTCTTGCACTAAACCTCACGCAAATTTATAATTTTGAATGCTTGAGGGCCGCTGATCTGAACTGCTCCTGGGATCTTCATCGTTGAATAATGAACCTGACCATTGCTTGTATTTCAACCCAAAATAGATTGCTCTGAATGTTGCATTTGGACGCTTCCTGTGTAGAACACGGGCTTGGATGACGTTCTGCCCTTGAAAACTATATATGATAACAAAATGAAAAAAGAAAACACAAGAGATATATACCAAGTAAATCGATATTTGAATTGATACTCCTTAGAGAAATATGGGAACTTATGAGTCCCCTCTTCCTCCTTGGGAAGGCGATTGAGTCCCGAAGTATAAAATATTATTTCTACTATAAATGGATAAAAAAGGAAAATGGTGAAGAAAAGAGTGATGAAATACTCAATAGGAGAGAGTCCTAACACTTTCTATGGATGCCCAAATCTTTCTAAGAGGAAGATGGCTTCCCAAAGCTAAAAATGAACAGCTTAAAAATACTCAAATGCTTCTTCATTTTTGCATACAATGGCCCTTTATTTATAGGAGGATGGAAATATTTTTCTTAACTGGTTCCAAATGTGAATGGGAGGCCTTTGGAGATACCTCCCATCCTTTTCAGTGATCCCAAGGAGAAATTTGGGGGCGATTTTGGGTATGGGGGAGATCCCCTTCATCGCAAAAGTGGGTGAGGCTTGACCAAACTCATCAATGCACCATTTCAGTATCTGTGCGGTTCTTCCAACTGTCAGTCATGCATTGTGTGTGTCATACATTGTGTTAGCCTACATGGATGGGCACACATGAATTTGGATGAATGTGCATGGATTTCCAAAACCACTTTTACATAGTTTTATCATCGTCTTGCCAAATTGAGTGTACTACTTTCATGAATACTGGTAGTATGTTGTGTTTATGTTAATTGTTTCTTCATCCATTGTCTGTATTTGTAGTGAGCCATTTTATGGTGATAACATATGCCCCCTGATGTGTGAGGTTAGGAGAATATGTATAGTCGAAATACATCATAGTTTATTTTGGTGATAATGACATTTGTGTAGAAAGTGAGAAAAATTGAACATGAGGAGTTGTGAGAGCCATCTGTCAGAGGGAGAGGGGACATAAGATGAGTACAAAGTATGCTAAAAAAAAGTGTTTGTACAAACGTGGTGGGAATGCCCCATGCTCGTATGATGAGATCATAAAGAGATAGTAGTAACTGAACTTGCTAACGAAGTAGATATCTACAGCACCCTCGGTGGCATGAAAAATAACAAGTGATGATTTTGAATACTGAATTGGCTCTGAACCGAGCGGTGAAGGACTCAGAGGGATTTATGGCCTAATCAAATTTAGAGGTCTTCGACTGCTATTGGAAACTACAATGTTCGCAAAGTAAGATCCACCATGACATGAGATTATGCTAGAGTCGAAAGTCATGGTGATCAACAACATCAAAGAGAAATTAGGACTCTCTCCATTTCGTCAGAGGTTACTCATTATCAATGGAATGAGGGCCAATAAATTTTCACTTTTCTAGAAATTTGTTGATGTCGACATGAAAATTAACGTGACAATAAGAAGCAAAGGGATTCTGGATATCCGGTTTGATCATCATGGACTAAGAAACTGTGTTGGTACTAGTAAAGGGGGTAATAATCATGAACGAGTGTTGGAATATATAGGATTCCAGAAATTCCCTTGGTTGGGTGTATTGATGTATGGAAACAACCATAATGTACTATCTGGTGTCAAGGGGGACGACTGGATATGGGAAAATTGTGTTGAAGGGGTGAGACTGCAAGGGGATGTAGCGTAGGTCAAAATATAGAGCGATATGGGACACAAAGTTCTATTAGTGGGTGTGAGGGTGGTGAGATGCCTTAACCAAGGGTAACGGGGGTTGCGATGTGCCAAGGAAAAATTTCCATCAGGTGCGATGGCCAAAATCTATTGTACTTACTGAAACATAAAATGTGCTTTTTACAATTACCAAATGAATAAATAATGGGGTTGAAAGTACATGTACAAAACCAAGTTCCCAAGTGGAGTATGGCTTGGTCGATAGAGGGCGCAAGTAGAGACTAGTGAGTGTGGGGGTGGGGGCCGCATTGGTTAGTTTTTATACTAGGTATATGAATGGAGGATGATGTTTGCAGATGGTCATTTGATGGTGGATGATATAGAAGGTTATTGATAATGTGCAGGTGCACTTAATGTACCAAAAATGAATAATGTGGGATTCCTTAATGGGGTGGTGAGCATGATGAGGAGGAAGAAACATGACGTTCTTTCTTAGGGGTGTAACATGACCAAGACTCTCAATCCTAATGGATAAAACAACATGAGTATCGATATGATAAGGGATAAATATATGTTGGATAACTCATGGAGGTGAAAGAGCTATCGAATGACGACACCTAAATGCAATGGAGGTGATGGTACCAAAGAGCCAGGTGGGGGGAACCTGAGGATAATTGTTAGGGAGTATGATAGGGAAACGCAAGTGTGAGTAGAGGGTGGAATGATATTCCAGTTTCAAATATATACCTAGAGGAGCCAAGAGATTCCATGACTGACAACGTAAAAGGGGTTGCGGGTGAAGACCTCCACATTAAAACCAAATACCTGAAATGAAACATATATGTAAAATTAAAACATGTGTATAACATTTGCATGATAATGAAATGCGGAAAGGGGATGCATACCTGCACCCGGGGTGGTCAAAAGGGGTCCCCGGGGCTCCAGATTGAAAGGAGAATTCGAGAGTACCCTTGTGAAGATGAGGGAATCTGGATCCCATGGGTGCGAACAATGTGAGAAATGGATCTCGGATCCTAAATGAACACAAGGAAGGTGGGCCAAAGGGCCTATATAAGGGCATGGGGTCCACCTAACCAACTCATTTGTACTTGCTATTATGGAGGTCTGAAAGTTGTCTGTATGGACTTTTCTGAGCCGTGGGAGAGAAGATGAGGTTGGATTCGAGTAGCGAGAGACTTAGGTAAGCCGCCAAAACCTCATGCATAGTGTATGAATGTTTTTGGGAGGGTAGGGGGCCATATGGAGGGTTGTACGACCATTTTTTTGAGTGGGGGGATGGGTCCTCACGGGAGATCGTATGATCCCCACACACATATGCATGGGTTTAATTAATAAATAAACACATAGTTCATGGCTGTATCAATGACACCCGCGTAGATGTGCATCATGCTCAGGGTTTCAACCACGCAGAGGGTGGGTTGGACATGTGCGTTGTTGTACCAATAACAACCGTGCATAAGCATGACTATTAGATAGACAGTCACATGCGAGAAAAGGGGAGAACTGCATGAGTCCATCACATTTTCATAGACTTGCAGGTACTTGCAATATAGACATGGATCATAGACATGATACATGTTTTTACCCAGGTCTGCAGCCCTACCCTCTTCTATCTCTCACCCTATCCATCCATCAATGTGGAGTTTTGTTGTTGCTTGCTTAGCTTATTCCCCATTTTTATTTCTTCACGGCCCCTATTTGGCTTTGTGTATTTACACCATCGTTGTGTTTCTTGAGTAAGGATCACATGTTCTGGTTTGAATTTGGAATACTCGTCATCATAAGTGGTCACTAACTGAGCATCCAGTAGGTCCACCTAGTTTTTGTGTGCGTAGGACGACCAGGTTCAACACATCCAGTGGACAGCTTAATAAGATTCAACAAAACTAGAAGCCAATCAAAATAGGCCATTCGGGATCTAAACGCATGCAAGTGACAGGATCGATCTTCAACGGTGGACATCTGGCCTCCTCATCCAGATCAACGGTTTTGTGGCGTTCGATACTTCAAAGACATGACGAAAAGGTGTTTTGTCACTAAGCGCCTAACTCCAACGCTAATCTCCATTGGTGATCCAAGTGGATATTGGTGGCCACCCACCTATTCCACTTGGACCCCCACCATTGCTTCTTTTAGTTTTTCAGTTTCCGCACAGTTTACTATTTTTAGCAGTTTTTTCGGGTCCTGAACTTCCGGGGCCATTTTGAGGCCCTAAACGATGTTTTTTTGGGTATGTTTCTCTTGCAAAATGCAATCTAATGATGCTAATTTATGTCAAGCGTTGTAGGCCTCAGATAGATCTTTCCAATGAGCTATCATACGCCTAAAACGAAGATTGTATGCAAAAGTTACGACCCCGGGAAGTTGATGCACCAACTTACCCAAACGGGGCCCACATGACTTTTGGTGCTTCATCTCCCAGGGTTAGGTTTTTGGATGTCTAGGACTTTTGGCATTCCCATTTATTGTAAAAGGGCCTTCAGAGCCTCATTGTAACACATTTCAGAGGCCAGTAGCCACCACATCTCTTCTCAGAGATAAGCTACCAGCACCCCAGCTAGTTTATTTCCATTCTGTCTGTAAGCATATTTCAGTCATTTGTTATTAATGAAATGAAGTCTTATTTCCGCTGCATCTTTGTGTTTATGTGTATTTCTATATTTCATTGTGTTCCTACATAAATCTGGATTAGTGTTATCCGAGAGGTCTGTTCATTCTCGATCCTTCTTTGCATTTCCCCAATGAGATCGGGGTATAAGGAGTTGGGGCTCGATCTGGTTGAACCTTTGCAATATCAGCCTCACAAACCCCGATGACCGCCCATGGGGGAAGAAAAGAAAGATGAGGTATCAGGAGATCCTATCAAAATGTTGCTCGAGGAGGCCCTCGAGAAACAAAGGAACGCAATGATGGACAACTTTGCCCAGATCCTTCAACAGATTCTAACTGGCGGCGCATCGACATCCAGAAGCCACTCTGGAGGTGCCACTCCTTTTAAGGTACAAGTAAACTTTGACATTCCCATATTTGACGGCCAAATAGATGCAGATGTCATAGATATATGGTTGAATCTATTAGAAGGATATTTCTCGGTTCATGACTTTTCCAACCGAGAAAAGATTATTTTCTCACTCCTCAAAGCCACCCCCATGTCAAGGACTGGTGGGAAACCTACTAAGAGAAAGAGGGCGAGGGAGAACCCTCTTTGTTCTCGGCCACACCCACTTGGAATTATTTTCTGAGATTCCATCAAGGAACAATATTATCCTGTGGGGAGCTATGAGGACAAATACATACAATAGACTACGTTGCGGCAGCAAAGGGACCAAGATGTGCATGAGATGACGAATCTGTTTCATACCCTACGCACAAAGTTGGGTATCAAATATTCAGAGAAACATTTGGTGTTAAAGTATCGCAGTTGTCTGCACAGATACATTCAGGAGGAAATGGAGTTCCTCGATATCTCCTCGCTTGGTGTGGCATACCGATATGCTGCCAAGATTGAGCAGAAGTTCAAACAGAAGAAGCGAGACTTTGGGTATGCAAATCAGAAGCAAGGGAAAGGTACTCCCAAACTACAGAACAAAGGACCAAGCCAAGGCGGGGCAGCCGAGGAAAAACCGCCAAAGACACAAGCAAAGAACAACACCATGAATCCAAAAAAAGGACACGGGGAAGTGGTGTGAGTTCCATAAGAGCTCCACTCACAACACAAGTGAGTGTCGGGCCAAGCAGTCACTGGTAGCTGAGTTGAAGGCTTCTGAATCGGATGCATGCTCCAACTATGAATCAAAACCTGACAAGGGGAATGACAGGGGGAAGCAGATTATCGATGCGGAGCCCAACACCACCGTTGCCACCATGAAGATCCAAAAGGAGGAACCAGAAGATCCAGAGGAGGCAGAGCATCTCTTCCATTCCAAGATCTAGGTAAAGGGTTCTCCGTTGCAGTTCATTGTCGACAGTGGGAGCCAGAAGAACCCCATATAGGTAGAGGTCGTGAAACGACTGGGCTTGCTGACCACAACACACCCACAACCATACACCATCGGGTGGTTGCACCAAGGACGAGACCTCTGCGTTAGTCAACAATGTCGCCTTCTCTGCAACATCAAGCCCTTCACGGATGAGGTATTATGTGACATTTCTCCTCTTGATGTTTCTGATGTATTATTAGGCCAACCGTACTTGTGGAAGTGACATGATGTGTATGAGTCCAGGCCTCATGCTTTCATTATCAATTTGGGAAATAAGATGTACAGGATACCAGAGATAGCACCGCCTACCACCATCTCTTTGGTTACTGCAAAACAATGCAGTAAGCTCATTTCCAAAACCAGGAAATTTATTTTCTTGATGATCCACCCTCAGGGAAAGAGGAAGACTGTGGCCATGACCTCCAGACAGGGCCCCACTGCATGAAAACAAGAGATGGATAAGGTCGTGGAGGAGTACAAGGACATATTCACCTCCCCCGCAGAGGTGCCTCTACACTGCCAGGTCAAGCACCCCATCGATTTGACCCCAGGTGCGCCGCTGCCCAATGGACCCATCTACCGATGCTCTGTCCTAGAGAATGACGAAATCAAGAGGCAGATTCAGGAACTGTTGCAGAAAGGTCACATCCGGTCGAGTTCATCACCCTGTGGGAGCTCGATCGTATTGGTGCAGAAGAAGGATGGGACTTGGAGACTCTGCATTGACTATCGAGCACTGAACAAGATCACTGTCCAGAATAGGTACCCAATCCCACGTATTGATGACCTTCTGGACCAACTCAAGGGGGCAAAATATTTCAGCAAGATCGACTTGAAATCTGGTTATCACCAGGTACCAATCGAACCCTCTGATGTGTGGAAGACTGCATTCAAATCCAAGGAGGGCCTTTTTGAATGGTTGGTCATGCCTTTCGGGTTGACGAATGCCCCTGCAACCTTCATGAGGCTAATGGATGACATCCTACAGCCATTCACCAACTCATTTGTAGTGGTGTACTTGGATGACATTCTGATCTTCAGCCAGACTTGGGAAGA
>ML782075.1:380080-420543 GCA_009831015.1 Picea engelmannii | reverse complement strand
ATTGAATTAATTGAAAGTGAAACTTACAACCTGAGCCTTGATGTCATAGGTCTCCTTTCGATGGCTCCTAGCTCTGACACACACACTTGCTCATGCATGAAGAAAATCAACCACTTGTGATGACCTTGTTGTTGTCTCTTGTTACTGTAGCATCAGTCCTCCATACAGTCTTGCACTAATTCTCTAATCAATCTCTAGCTAGCTTGCTGCTTGTTTTCTTAACCCTCTCCATGAGCAATCTCCTCAATATATAGGAGAAGATAGTTTAGTTACTTGGATAGGGAATGATCCCAAGATATCTAGAATGCCAGTACTTGAATAACCACTCGAAAGCCAACTCACCCTTCTAGAAGGTTCGAGATTCTTATCTTTTTCCTCTATGCGCTCCAGTTCACAACCAGTTATGTCTTCCCCTTGTCCGCTTGACTGACAACAATGAAGTTATCCAAGCAATACATGTGGTAGTTAGCAGGGCCAACAACAGGTTGCATTTAGTTGCTGAAAGTTCAGAGGAGAAGCAGATAACGTGAAGATATTCTCATGTAGTTAATCATCTTCAAAGGCCTCAAACAGGTCGCACGGACGTCAATGCTCGACACGTCACTTACTTCTACCACTCCAAGTCTTTTTCTGCCAATTCAAGTTTATTCAGCTCATGCATCCTTTCTGTCTCAGAGAAAAGAACTAGAGACAATAGTTTTATTTGATCGATTCCTACAGTCTCCTAGATTAGAGTTAAGAGTGTTCTTCTATGTGTAATAAGAACCACTCTTTTTTATTAATTCCAGTAGGAAGTATACATGTTTTACTCCATGCATGTTTTAGTTAAATTAATAGTTTTTTCTACAATCAGTTATCTAGAGTTAGGTATCAGTCCCAGATGGGTGAAGAACCTCTGCAACTCTCTTAAATATGCAGTCTTTATATGTTTTAAGGAGGTTTTTCTGGGAGGAGGAAAGGAGAAGAAGCAGAAGGATTGGACCTGCTCTATTAATTGTAAAGTTTTCTACCTAGTGAATATATGTTGATGACAATTGTGTTCTCTTACTCAAATATTTGTGTTGATTCTTATCTTAAATGCAGTTTTTGTGATGTGTGCGATGTACATTTCCCCATTCTGAAAGATATTGTTTTAGTTTATCTTTTTTTGATTATGAAACATGTTATACATCAATTGTTCAGGGAAATATCCACTATTTTGCAACCTGTTGAATGATTTTCATCTAGATGTTTGTCTAAGTCTTAAGATATTATTTTGGGTCTTGGTTTTCACACAACAAGTGATTCATTGCATTGCTTGTTGTTGTTGTCTTTGTTTGTCTTTTCATACCCTTAATTTTCATTTAATACCAATACCATTAGAAAAGGAGAACCTACTTTTACAGTCTGTGGCATGTCCTACCAGAGTACCATCTTTGAAAACCTGTCCTTAAGCTTACCAACAAAAACAACTTATTAAGGAATAATCATTCCAAAATGGATAGGTGGCCTAGATTTTCCCTTTAGCAGTCAGGTGCAGAAATTAGGAACAACATCTTCTAGCATCGTTTCTAGGGAACAGAGTAACGCAATATCTTTCCCTGGGAGAATGACATTGATTAGCTCCGACCTTTGATGGTGAAAAAAGATCAGACACAAACATACTGCCATATTTCACCTAGAGACTCCATTGAGTAACATTTAAGAAATAAATACTAGCACCCAAAAAGGATTCAACAAATCCAAATTTTAAAATAGCAAAGCCAATAAGGCTCATTCTAACCTTGAGAATAACACAACAACCTCTAGGCTAGAAAGGCAACTAAGAAAATCCACCCTATCTTAGAGATATACCTCCCCCCTCAAGGGTAAAGCTGCACACAAAGAGCCTACATATAATCACAATCACAAGCAATTTAAATTTTCTATCCCTAAGAATCATAATTCCAAAGAAGCTCAGACATCTCCAACACCTGATTCTACCTCATCATCCAGTCCTGCATCCACCCCTATATCTCCCATAAATCTTCATATTCTTATTATAATTGCTACCAAATATGCACCCTTAGTGCTGCCTGTAGGCTTACATTCACTCCCAACCACAGATTACATGAAATATTTACCAAGGTATAATGAGGAAGGTAAGGTTACTGCTAAGGAACATCTAGTAGCCTTCTACAACTTTGAAGATAACTTTAACATTGATTATGCTTAGATATGGATGAGGTTATTTGTATAGAGTCTGGATGGGGAAGTCAAAAATTGGTTCAGGGGTCTTCCTCCAGCCTCCATTGCAGATATTGAGGTGTTGGATGAAACTTTCATAAAAAAATGGGGAGATAGGAGAGATTATCTCTACTACGTCGCTGAGTTTGGGGCCCTAAACAAAAATAATGGTGAATCTATTTCAGATTTCACCAAGAGATTCAATAATATGTATGGTAGAATCCCAGATGAGATCAAACCAATGAAACCCTCTACCAATATCACTTATGCTAATGCATTTGATGAAAATTTCTCCCTCCTATCGAGAGAGAGAGAAGATCCACCATACATTTTTCCATGCAGGAAGCACCCATTGCAATCGAATGTAATATCTTGGCATCAGACAGATTAAAGATCAGGTCTGATAAAGATAAGAAGAAACATAGAGAGGATTCCCCTGCCTCCTCTAACCCATCCACATCTGATCCAAAACTTGATGAAATGACCAAAACTTTGAAGGATATGAAATCTGAAATAGCTAAGCTAAAATGGGAATCTAAACAACCAAATAGAGATTTTCAAGGGGTTGGAAATAGAAATCAAAACTAGTTCAGAAGACCTAATGATTCCCCTCAAATCATGAGAAAGGAGAAATGTTGATGATCAAAGGGTAGTGCCTCCTTTTCAAAACAATCAGATTGAGGAGATGGATGTAGACAGTGATGTTGTGGATGATACTGCTATGATTTTCAATGAAACAGATTATTATACCAACCACTTAACACAACAAGAATATGAGGTAGCACAATTGTCAAATCAATTTGATAATCAGACAGGGGAAGAGGGAGTTATTCAAGGCCAACCAAAGAAGAAATATGATTTGAGGACAAGAGCATGGGCTCCCAAAGAAACTACTTCTGATCAAAATAAACAAGCTAAAGGTCCTCCCAATCCAAATCCAGGTAAAGGTATGCCATGTAAAACTCAGGCACCTCCCTCATCTAAACATGCATCCCCTGAAATAAAAGAAGTTGATAGGCCAGCGACCTCTTTCATCCTAGAACATGAGTTGAGAAAGATCAAGATCCCTGTGCCTTTGACATAATTGATGAAGAATGAACCTTTCAAAAAATCTATCATGAAATTTCTGCAGCCAACTTCTTCTAGTGTATCTTTTGATGTAATACGTTTACATGATGAAAACCCAACCATTACAGTGGGTCCACACATTGATGATGGATCTGATGCTTCTCCACCATTCTACATATCTTTAAATGTTCATGACAAGATCCTACATAATTGTCTTATGGACTCAGGAGCCTCACACAATGTTATGCCCAAAGTTGTTATGGAAGAACTAAGTTTGGAGATCACCAAACCTTACCAAGACATGTACTCCTTTGATTCTAAGAAAGTAAAATGTATGGGACTGATAAAGGATATGGTGGTTTCTTTTTCACAGTTACCCATGAAGAGTGTAGTGATGGACATTGTGGTGAATGAAATTCCCCCAAAGTTTGGTATGCTCTTATCCAAAACTTGGGCTAAGAATGTTGGAGGATCATTGCAAATGGACCTCACTTATGCCACCATCCCTGTGTTGAGAGGAGAAAATAGGAGGCTATACAGAGAGATGAGGTTGGCCTACATAGTCAATGATCATCAAAACCCAATTTATGTTGTTGAGGATGAGATCGACTCATCTGTTTTTCATTTAAATGATGATGAACTAGAAATATCAGTTAGCCAACACAGAGATCAACCACTGACAAATCAGCAAAACAAAGTATGAAATATGTATCTTGACGACTCTTCATCAAAGGAAGGATCTAGTCCATGTATACTCCTCATTTCCCCTTCAGAAGAGGTAATCACACTCTCTTATAAGCCGGAGTTTGAAAATACTAATAATATAGCTGGATATGAAGCTCTGGTATTGGGATTGAGAGCTACCAAAGACATGGCCATTGACTGTTTAACAGTTTTTGGTGATTCTAAGTTGGTCATCAATCAAGTGAGGAGCATCTATCAAGGTAAAAAACATAGGCTCAAGCAATACATAAACGAGGTACGAGATCTGATTGATAAATTATTTCTAGTATTTAACATTTCCTTCATTCCCAGAGAGCATAATGAGAAGGAAGATTATCTGGCCCTAGCTGCCAGCACTTACAGGCCTCCCATTGGCCCAAATATTAAATATCGGGTGGAGATCAGGCATAGAACAACCATACTAGACAACATAAAGCACTGGCAAGTCTTCAATGATCATTTAGAGATGTAGAGATTTCTACACACCATTGATGAATTCTCCAATATCTCAATTGATCAAAAAAGTCAAGAAGGTGAAAATGAGGAATTAGAAGATCAACAAACATCTCATCTGTTGAAGACAGTAGTTGGTCATGATATTATGGAGCTGAAAACCAATCACATTCCAAGAGGACTAGTGCCATTGGAAAGTTTGTTTAATAGTAAGGATGTTTACAAAGGAACTTCCATGAAGGATCAGGAAGAAGAGATAACAGATTTCATTATTGGGACCCCGGAGAATCCCAAGATCATCAAGATGTCCAAATCAATAGATGCAGAACAAAAGGGCAGGTATGTCAATCTCATAAAAAGGTTTGCTTATATTTTTGCATGGTCGTATGAAGATTTGAAGACATTTGACACCGACATGATCCAACACAAGATCCCCCTAAAGGCTGGCTCCAAGCCATTCAGAAATAATATTCGACAATTTAATCCCATTTTAATGTCCATAATTGAGAAAGAGATGAAAAGAATGTTGGATTCCAAGATTATTTTACCATTGAGGTACTCAAACTGGCTGGCCAACTTAGTACCCGTAAGGAAGAAAAATGGGGAGATACACTTGTGTGCTGATTTCAAAAATCTCAACAAGTGTTCTTTGAAGGACAATTACCCCCTCCCCAAGATGGATCATATTTGACATAGAGTGGTAGGTGCACACATAATTTCCTTGTTAGATGGATACTTTGGTTATAACCAAATAACAGTGTGTGAAGAGGATAAATAAAAAACAACATTCACCACCCCATGGGGAACATTAATGTATGACAACATGCCCTTTGGGATGATGAACACAGGGGCCACTTTTCAGAGGGCCATGGACATAGCTTTCATGGGGGAAAAAGACAAATTTATGGTTATATACTTGGATGACGTCACCATTTTCCCCATTTCTGATGATGAACATTTGCAGCATCTAGAGCAAGTTTTCAAGAAATGAAGGAGATATGGAATATCTATGAATCCTAGGAAGTCCCACTTTTCCATGCCAGAAGGAAAACTCCTAGGCCGCATCATATTAGCAGGAGGTATACAAATTGATCCAAAGAGGGTTTGTGTCATTCAAGAGATTGAGATCCCCAGAAATAAAAATCTTATCCATTCTTTTATTGGTAAGATAAACTTCCTCAGATTTTTTGTGCCAAATTTTGCTGAAATTATGAAGCCTATCACTAACATGTTGAAGAAAGATGCTGTGATAAAATGTTCACTAGAGGAAAAATCAACATTCCAAAGGATCAACCGGGATTTAGTTGAAGCCCCTGTATTATCCAGCCCTAACTATACCAAAGATTTCTTCATCTTCTCCTTTGCCTCGGAGGAGACCATTGTTGATGTGCTACTACAAAAAAATGAAGAAGGGCATGAATAACCCATAGCATTTTTCAAAAGAGCCCTCCTAGATGCTGAGCTGAAGTATGATATATTAGAGAAACAGGCTTATGCACTGGTCAAAGCACTCAAAGCCTTCAAGGTTTATGTGTTACAGTCTAGTATAACCGCCTTTGTTCTTAACAACAATGTCAAAGAGATTCTGGTCCAGCCAGACAGTGAGGGAAAAATAGGGAAGTGGATTGTCAAACTATTGGAGTATGAACTGCACATAAAACCCACCAAGATGATCAAGGGACAAGGACTTGCCAATTTGTTTTCAGAATCAAACTGTAGGGTGCTATAATTGCATCAAATCTTCACCCAATCAAACACACCCATCATACAACCTGGACAAGACAACTTACAGGTATTTGAAAACTACTCTTCACCTTGGTATAAAAACACCATTTATTTTTTGCATCATTTTGAATGTCCACCATATGTGAAGAAGACAAAGGCCATGTCTCTCAAGTTGAAGGCTATCAAATTATGCATTTCAAGATAGAGCTTGTATGGGATCGTGTTGGCATCTTGTTAAAATGCCTTGACGAAAATGAATCCAAACAAGTCACATCAGAAATGCACAGAGGCATATGTGGTGGGCACCAACATTGGAAGGCCACAACTCTCAAGATCCTAAGGGTAGGGTACTACTGGCCCACCCTTTTCTCTGATTTATTTTCTACTGTCAGGGCCTGCAATGAGTGTCAAATATTTTCACAAAAACATAAGTTACTATCACTACCCCTAAAACCTATCACTGTCAGTGGTCCATTTCAGAAATGGGGGTTTTTATTAATAGGAGAGATAAATCCACCCTCCAGTGGATCCTCACTACCACCGACTACTTCACCAAGTGGATTGAGGTTGTGCCCACCAGGAATTCCATTGACAAGGTAATCATGCATCTCTTGGAAACTAATATTGTTGCCAGATTTGGTTGCCCCAACAAGCTAGTAACAGATAATGCCCAAGAATTCAAGTCCTAAGCCATGATTGACTTCTATGGTAGTCATAACATTTTGTTGACACATTCCACACCCTATTACCCTTAGGGAAATGGCCTGGTAGAATCATCAAATAAAAATCTCATCAGGATTATCAAGAAGTTGTTGACTGGAAACAAGAAATCCCGGGACTCTAAACTCATGTATGGTTTGTGGGATGACAGAATGAACACCAAGATATCTTTGGGAACCTCACCATTTCAACTTTTTTATGGAATAGACGTTGTTTTTCCCAATCAACTTGGTATACCGGTCCCAAAGTTCTTACAAGAAGAGATTGAGGAGCCAAATGACATCCAAAGAAGAATATTTCAGATCATAGAGGTTCAATAAGGGAGATAAGCACTAGATCATATGATAGATGTTGGACAACTAAGAGGGGGGTGGGGTGAATCAGTTGTTACTGTGCTTAAAAAATTATGCCCATTTTAAACTCTTTATAGAAAACTCAATGATGATCACAATAATGCAGTGAAGTAAGCAATAGAATATTCAACATCAATCACAAACATGAAATATACAGAGACAGATATTTCCTAAGGAAACCCATAAAGGGAAAAACCTCTTCTTCCTGATATGATAAGTAATCTTTATTTTGTGTACATTATCATTCTTAGGAGAACCAACTCCCTTTGAGGCTACCACCTCTATTTTACAAGAAGCAACTTGCTTAGAGCACCAACTCTCTGGTTTCTCTAGCACCCACTAGAAGGAAGCACCAACTCCTTGGTTTCTCTAGCACCCATTAGAAGGAAGCACCGACTCCTTGAGTGTTCCAACAAAAACTGGATGGAAGCACCAACTTCCAGTTACACAGGAACCAACCTGTATAATAGAGAACAATAGTTCCTCCTTGCACCACCCTGCCACCCTGGTTTTTTTGGATGCAACTAGATGGAAGATACAACTCCCTGTGTTCAAGCACCCACTTGAAACTCTGAGGACAAAAATCCTCCCTAGCACCTCCCTACCACCCTAAAATATAAATCTTTGCTTCTCATAAATTTATCATAGTGATAAAGTATTTATCAATGGCTTACCAGTCTCATCATTGTTCTTCTATGCCTCTATATGTGCACCTCAACTTTCTCTTCCTCTCTCAGATATGCATTTGTGTTCCTTGCTTCTTCTGCACTTTATGCTCTATGTCTTATTTCCATTCTATGCACTATGCCTCTTCTATGAATTTAAACTCCTTCACACAACATGATTCTACCCACATAAATCACACTCAACAGGAGCAACCCTCTCTTCTTTGTTCTGCATATATTTATCATGCCAAATCTGTGCCCGATCATGCACCTAACTCTTCGTTCTCTCTAGCGATCATTCAGAGACTGTTCTTCATCAATGGGCCATTATCCTAAGATTATTTGGATTCTCTGGCAGTTATAGTCTTCGACGCTTTTCCATCTGTCAATTGTCTCTTTGATGAGTCTTCATCCCATTGGTATTTACCTCGAGACTCTTCAATTCCTCTGGTGATCACCCTGAAGCTCTTCGAATTATCTGGCGGTTATACTTAGTGTGTTCATCATCAATGGGTGTTATGCTAAGATTCCTTAGCTTCTCTGGCAGTCGAAACTCTTCGTCTTCTCTATCAGTTACAACCAGTCAGTTATGCCTTCTTTGGCTTCTAAGCCCCTTCCATCACGTGATCATCGACGGTGACCAAATGCCTATCCAAAAAGGTGCTTCCCGATTTCTGTCTATTGAGTGTTGGATCCATTTCACAATATGACCTTGGGCTATGAGCTTTATGTGACCACGTGATTGTGCGCACGTCGATAGGCAGTTTGCGAGAAATCCGCTTTTCTCCCCGCAATTCACTACGAGACTCCACGTGTCCTTTCTCCAAAACCGTGGTTTCAATTACGACCTACTCATGAAAAATTAAGACCTAATCATGTTATGAAACTGCAATGGAGAATGATCGTTGATCCCACGATCTTGACGATGCTCTTGAATGGATGGTTAAGATATTTCCTCTCAATTCTGTGGACCAGATCTCATCTTCCTACATCAATGACTGAGATTTACTTCGTGATCCGGGCTCCGGGAGTTTCAGATCTCAAACCTTATTGTTGCTGACTGGATATCTTCCAAAATGGAAGATCTGCTGACATTTGTCCTCTTCAATCGATGGCTCTGCCTTCTTTCCTTTGTCCACGCGTGATCCTCAGTCTCAACGATCAGGTGACATGTGGCCCTCCAAGCCAACGGACGAGATCGATTTCACCTTTCGGGCTTCGGGAGTTTTGATTCTCAAACTTTGATTGCTCCCGGAGCATTTCACCCGGAGTCCACGATCCAACGACGCATGTCTCTTTAATCCAACACCTATCCTATGCTTTGAGACTTCAGCCTTCGACAATCTCAAACCTTTCTCCTTCACGTTTTCTCAGAGTAGTTTCTTGCGGAGTTCATGATCCGTTGACACGTATCCTCCTGCACGATCAACGATCATAAGTGACTTTGACACTTCGGGACTTTAGCCTAATTGATGCTTCATTCTCCTCCGGAGTGGTCACCTTTTGAATAAGTCATAGGCGGTGGAAACTGCTTGTTGTCGGTTAACACTTCCACTTACACTGTCCTTCAACTGTACTAGATCAACAATTGAGAATGCGTCTGAAGTGATCTTTAGATCGGACGACTCGTATCCACTTCGGGACTTAGGGCATTTGTTGGTGGTAAGAATCCCGAAGTAAAACTCTCGGAGTGACGTCACTTACTTACGTTACTTAATGACGTGTCATGAGCTTAGTAGCTTCCACGCATCACTCAGATTTGTGATTTGCATGTACCTGAAGTGCCAAATAAACTTGACACTTGTCATTTTCTGATTGCGCCATGTGTCCTTGCTGACGTAGTCTTGTTGATGTGATCTGCTGATGTGGTCTTCTGACATGGTCTGCTGACCAACAACACTGATCCAATCGTATGTCCTCCAAATCCGATGGTCCTTACTCATTTTGGATTTTCAGGCTTCGGGTGTTTCCAATCTCAAACTTTCTAGAGCGTAACCTCCACATATATTTATATCCGAAGTGAATCCTATTCGTTGATCAGAATCTTAGATCGGTGGCTAGATATTTATGCGATGCGGATTTACTAGCTTATCCTGTCCTTCCACTTCAAAATGATCTGACAGATATCATTTACTCCGACTCTCTGGACTTCAGGTTTTTCAAGTCTCAAACAGAAAAATCCTTGAAGTAATTTTCTCTGGAGTTGAGGATCATGTACGACCTGTCAGTCTTGATGATGGATGGTCCCTTCTTACTTCGAGACTTCGGGACTTTGACAAGTCCGCTCTCCTATGCTCATCAAAGGCTAAATGTTCTTGCATTTATTTATGGATCCAACAACTGTTGATCCTTGGTGGCTCAAATCCAATGGATCAGATCTGTACTTCTCCTTTTCGCTTCCTCTGGTCACTGGATGATGATCTAATGGTTATCAGGTATTCGGGATTGGTGATCCAATGGCCACTATCATTCTTCCTTCTGAGCTTTCTGATCTCTCAGAATTAGAAGGTTTTCTAATTTTTCAAAGGTCTCGACCTTTGCTCCTCCTGCAAGTCCTTCGCTTGAACCTCAACTACACTTCTAGAAAGTGCAAAGTGCTATCTCTTATGAGCTTTGAGCTCTGCATACTGTTCACTCCTCCTCCTGAGCTTACACTTCCTTCTACTCCGCCTTCTATTCTTGCTATCAATGACAAGCACACGCTTTCCTATAAAAACATGCCAACAATCTCCCCCTTTGGCATTGATAGAAACCCTAAAAGGTTGCGCTAATATGCTTGGACCTCCAACTGTAACATCCAGACTACTCCTTTTCTCCCCCTTTGACATCAATGTCAAAGAAAACATGCTCCCCCTGAGATGTTGCAGTACTTTTCGGAGGTATCAGATATTCAACCAACACATACTCTCCCTCACAGGATGGACTTCTCATAGGTTGATAATGGGGTCACGCCCAACTTTTGGCGTAGATTCTCAAACTGATCTTTTGCAAGCGGTTTAGTGTAGATATCAACAATATGATCTTTGGGTGGAATATAATGCAAAGAAACAACAATGTTGGTCACTTGTTCCCTCAAGAAGTGATACTTGATGGGTATATGCTTGGTCTTGGAGTGAAATACAAGGTTCTTTGACACACTGATTGCACTGGTATTATCACAATGAATTGGGATCGATGCAATATATTTTACCTCCAAATATGCAAGTGTCTGCATCATCCACAATACTTGGGTACAAACAGTGGCAACTACAATGTATTCAGCTTCTGTAGTTGATAAGGAAATGGAACCTTGGTTCTTGCTCAAACGTGATACAAGAGAATCTCCTAAGAAGAATGCACCTCCACTTGTTCTTTTCCTTTCATCCACGTAGTTATCCCAATCAACATCTGAATAGACTGATAGTTGAAAATTCTAATTCATAGGATACCATAGGCCATAATTCATTGTTCCTTTCAAGTATCTGAATATTCTTTTGACAACTAACAAATGACTCTGTTTAGGTGCAACCTGATACCTTCCTACCATTCCAACAACATGCATTATGTCTGGACGAGATGTTGTGATATACAATAGGTTGCCTATCATAGACCTATAGGAACTCTGATCAACATTAGGTGAGGCATCATCCTTGCTTAACTTGCATCCAGTGACCATAGGTGTTCTCATAGGTGTAGAATCTTCCATTTGAAACCTTTTCAACATTTCTCTTAGATATTTGTCCTGAGAAAGAAATAATCCTTCATACCTCTGAGTAATTTGCACACCAAGAAAAAATGACAGTTCCCCTATCATAGACATTTCAAATTCAGACTGCATGGCAGAGGCAAACCATTGTACCAAGGAAGCATTATTGCTTCCGAAGATGATGTCATCTACATAGACCAACACGATGAGAAAATCATTACCCTATGTTTTGATATATAGATTTTTGTCAATTTTTCCTCTCTTCAACCCTTTGTCTTGAAGATACTTATCCAGTCTGTAATACCAGGCACAAGGAGCTTGTTTCAACCCATATAAGGCTTTCTTCAACTTGCAGACAAAGTCAGGGTTATCTGACAGTTGAAAACCCTCTGGTTGTTCCATATAGACTTCTTATTTTAGATATCCATTTAGAAAAGCTGACTTGACATCCATTTGATAGAATTTAAACTGTTTATGACAAGCATAGGCAAGAAACATTCTAATAGCTTCTAATCTTGCTAAATGTGAAAATGTTTCATCAAAGTCTAGTCCTTCTATTTGAGCATATCCTTTGCAGACCAATCTAGCCTTATTTATTACAATATTTTTTTGCTCATTCATCTTATTTTTGTATACCCATTTGGATCCTATTACATTTTTATTTGCTGGCCTAGGAACGAATTCCCAAGTGTTATTCTTTTCAATCTAGTCTAGTTCCTCATTCATTGATTTTAACCAATTTACATCTTCACTGGCTTCATTGAAGTTCTTGGATTCCACCATGGATATGAAGGCCATATGTGATTGCTCGGTGTCTTTGGTTATCCTTCTCCTGGTTTGTACACCTTTGTCTTTCTCACCAATTATCTGACTTTCAAGATGATTCTTTTGAGTAATTCTGGAGGAAGGATTTGATGTTGATTATTGTCCCGACTCTTCTTGTCTGGGTGTCTCTTCTCCATCTGACTCTTGGACCTGTTCATCTTTAGTTTTAGCTATGTCCTCTATAGTAGACTCAATATTTCTCACCTCTCTTACTGGAACTCCTTCATCAACCTTTAAATCAATGCAATCAACTAATTTATGCAATCTTTTATTAAATCATCTATATCCTTTACTATTGGTAGCATATCTTAAGAAGATGCCTTCATCAGCCCTATCATCATACTTGCCAAGGTTTTCATTATTGTTCTTTATGTAGCACATACTCCCAAAGACTTTGAAGTGTTTAATTGAAGCAGGTCTTCCATACCACAGTTCATAAGGAGTCTTGTCACTATGTGGTCTGAGGTGGGATTTGTTAACAATATGGACTGCTGTGTGTATTGCTTCTACCCAGTAAGTTTGACCAATGTTCTTCTCATTCATCATTGACCTGTCCATTTGCTGAACTATTCTGTTTTGCCTCTCAACTACTCCATTTTGTTGTGGAGTGCTTGGGATTGTGTATTCTCTCTTGATCCCATGTTTTTCACAGAATTCCTTGAAATCACTTGATGTAAATTCTCCTCCTCTGTCTGATATTACTGCCTTTAACCTCTTGCCTGTTTGATTCTCAGTTAAATTCTTAAATATTTTAAATTTCTCAAATGCTTCATCTTTTTCTTTGAGAAAAGCAACCCAAGTAAGTCTGGAGTAATCATCAATGATCAACATAAAGTACTTTTCCTTCCTTGTGCCTTCCTGTCTTGATGGTCCACATAAATCCATATGAACTAATTGGAGTGGTTTCTCTGTTGAAGCAGAGCTCTTGGATTTAAACTGTGTCCTGGTTAGCTTTCCTACTTGGCAGGGTTTACACACAGAGTCTTGTGGCTTTGATATTCTTGGAAGATATTTTACTGCCTCAAGATTTTTGAGCTTGATTAAGTGGTCAAAGTTTAGATGTCCAAGTATCCTATGCCATAACCATCTTTCATCATGTTTTCTTAGATGACACTCTTCTTTATCTTCTTTCATCACATATACATTATTTTCTGTCCTTATGCCTTTAGCCACCACTTGACCTAAATTTACAGATTTTATCTTACAATACTTGGAAGTGAACACCACTTCACATCCTATATCACACATTTGACTTACACTGAGAAAATTATGTTTTAGCCCATCTACATGTAGAACATCTTGGGATTTTCCTTTACCATTACTCAAACTCGCCATCCCTTTACCCTTAATTTTACCTGGTTCATCATTTCCAAAGGTTACATTTCCTCTTTTGATTTTACTTATAGAAAAAAACTTATCCTTGTTTCCAGTCATGTGCTTGGAACATCCATTGTCTATATACTAGGGGTCTTTTTGTTTTTGAGTTGAAAGTACTAGACCACATTTTTCACGATCTTTCTTTTTCCATGTGCTGGCATTTCTAGCTAAAGGATTTATTCTTGGATCTACCTTGTACTTCTTCATATGAAAGTTTGCAGCTTTGTGGCTGAAGTTATGTCAGTTATAACATTCAAGCTCATTGTTCAGTAGGTCAAAGTGATTGGTGCTACATTGTCTATTCATTGGATTCTCAGTTCTATGTTGTAAAGATTGTTTATTTCTTGATCTCCTCAGTTGCATGTCTCTAAACTTAATTTGACAATTTACAATTTTATGACCAAAATTAGAGTAGTAAAAATAGTAGCCATGGAAGAAATTTTGGTACCTGAAGGATGGCCTTCTTCTTGGCATTTGTTGCTCCATCTTCTGATCTCTCTGTTTTTTATCAGGGATTGTCTTGTCTTTATTATCTTTTGGTGACAGAGTACTCTTGTGGTCTGATTGTCTGCTGACTTGTAACTTGATCATCTTTATTGTCTCTTTGCTTGCTGGTTGTTTGTTACTTGAACCATTTACATAACCTAAACCAGTCTTCAACAAAGGAGATATCTGTTTACTCAGAATGTTGTTAAGTTCTATTGTGGCTTTAATGCTTGGAAGATTTTGGAGATACAATGTTTTAAACTTCTCCATCTCTTTTCTGTTTTTTACTACCTGTTCTTCCAAGACTTCACATCTTGCCTTCTTTTTTGATAGCTTTTGTTTCAGAATGTCCTCTATTTTCTTTGCCTATTTTAATTCCACTTTTAGCAAGGCAAATTCTTCATCATGTCTTTTATTGTCTTTCTCGAACTGTATCAACAATTGTTTTTGCTTTTTCTTCTTAGATCTAAGTCTAGCAATTTATTCTAGAGCATTGATCAGTTCTCCTTCCAAGTCAACCACAGCTTCTTCATCATCAACATCACTTCCTATGCCTTTATTATCATAATCCTCTTTGGCCCTAAGCATAAAGTCATTAATCTTATCTTCACAGGAAGAGTCAGTATCTGTGTCTTCTAAAGAGTCATCATTATTTACACATAGACTTTTCTTTTTACCAAATCTCTTGGGTTTGTACTTCTTTTCACTTTCAGAATTATGATCTTGTTTCTTGTGTGGACACTTAGATGAAAAGTGACCTATATTTCCATAGTTAAAACATTTGAAGGAAAATTTTCCTTGGTACTTGCCTGATTCTTTTTTTAGTCTTCTCACAAATTTTTCTTCAATTTCATCAAGCTCAGAATCCTCATTATTATCTTCTATAAATGATGCTTCTCTAGAGGCGGGTTTATCTTTACCTATCCTCATTTCATAGGCAGTCAGAGTTCCTAGGAGTTGGTCAATAGACAGATCTTTTAGATAATTAAGTTCTTCTATAGCAGAGACCTTTGGGTTGAACCTATCTGGCAGAGAACTCAAAATTTTCTGAACTAAAGAGACATCCTCAATTTTTTCACCAAGTCCTATCATTGCATTTACTTATTCTTCAACTCTCAGAAAGTACTTCCCAACAATTTCATCCTCTTTCATATTTAGTTGTTCAAACTGTAATCTATAGGTTTGAATCTTGGCATCCTTTACCTTTTCATTACCTTCATAACTACTGATAAGTTTTTCCCACATTTCTTTGGTAGATTCTAAGCGCATAACTTTTACAAATTTTGTTTCTGCAAGCCCACTCAGAATAGCATTCATAGCCTTAGCATTGAAGCTGAATTCTAGCTTGTCATCCTTAGAAGCTAGTACAACCGGTTTTACATAACCAGTCTCTACCACATCCCAGACATCTGCACCTAGGGCCATTATGTAGGTTCTCATCCTAACTTTCCAGAAGGCGAAGTTTGTTCCATTGAATAGGGGGGCCTTATTGGTTGAAGTTCCTTCATGGCTAGGCATGTTTAAGCTCTAGGATCTACCCTTAGATAAAATGAACCAACTTTGATACCAATTGTTGGACAACTAAGAGGGGGGGGGGCGGTGAATCAGTTGTTACTATTCTTAAACAGTTATGCCATTTTTAGACTCTTTACAGAATACTCAGTGATGATCACAATAATGAAGGTAAGTAAGCAATAGAATATTCAACATCAATCACTCACATGAAATATACAGAGACAGATATTTCCTGAGGAAACCCATAAAGGGAAAAACCTCTTCTTCTTGATATGATAAGTAATCTTTATTTTTTGTACATTATCATTATTAGGAGCACCAACTCCCTTTAAGGATACCAACTCTATTTTACAAGCAACAACTTATTGAGAGCACCAACTCTTTGGTTTCTCTAGCACCCACTAGAAGGAAGCACCAACTCCCCGGTTTCTCTAGCACCCACTAGAAGGAAGCACCAACTCCCTGAGTGTTCCAGCACCAACTGGATGGAAGCATCAACTTTCAGTTACACAGGAACCAACCTGTATAACAGAGAACAATAGTTCTCCCTTGCACCACCCTGCCACCTTGGTTTTTCTGGCTGCAACCAGATGGAAGCTACTACTCCTTGTGTTCAAGCACCCACTTGAAAATATCAAAACAACAGTCCTCCCTAACACCTCCCTACCACCCTAAAATATAAATGTTTTCTTCTCATAAATTTATCATAGTGATACAATATTTATCAATGGCTTACCAGTCTCATCATTGTTTAGCTACACTGCTCTGCTTTGCCTCTGTATGCGCACCTCAACTTTCTCTTCCTCTATTAGATATGCATTTTTGTTCCTTGCTTCTTTTGCGCTTTATGCTCTATGTATTATTTCCATTCTATGCTCTATGCCTCTTATGTGCGTTTAATCTCCTCCACACAGCATGATTCTACCAGCATAAATCACACTCAACAGGAGAAACCAACATAAATCACACTCAACAAGAGCAACCCTCTCTTCTTTGTTCTGCGTATATTTATCATGCCAAGTCTGTGCCTGATCATGCACCTAACTCTTCATTCTCTCTAGTGATCATTAATAGACTATTCTTCATTAGTGGACCGTTATCCTGAGATTCTTTGTCTTTACTAGCGGTTACAGTATTCAACGCTTTTCCATCTATCAATTGTCTCTTTGACGAGTCTTCATCCCACTGGTAGTTACCTCGAGACTCTTCAATTCCTCTAGTGATCACCCTGAAGCTCTTCGAATTATCTGGCGGTTATACTCGATGCGTTCATCATCAGTGGGTGTTATGCTAAGATTACTTAGCTTCTATGGAAGTTGAAACTCTTTGTATTCTTTGTCAGTTACAACCAGTCAATTATGCCTTCTTTGGCTTCTAAGCCCCTTCCCTCACGTGATCATCGGCGGTGACCAAATGCCTATCCAAAAAGGCGCTTCTTGATTTCTGTCTATTGAGCACTAGATCCGTTTCACGATATGACCTTGGGCTATGAGATTCATGTGACCACACAATTGAGGGCACGTCCATATGCGTCCTTTCTCCAAAACCGTGGTTTCAATTGTGGCCCGCTCACGAAAAATCAAGACCCGAGCTTGTTCTGGCCCTGCAATGGAGCACGAACGTTGATATCACGATCTTGATGATGCTCTTGAACAAATGATTCATATCTCTCCTCTCAAGTCTGCAAATGAGATCTCATCTTCCTACATCAATGACTAAGATTTACTTCGTGATCCGGGCTCCGGGAGTTTCAGATCTCAAACCTTGTTGTTGCTGATTGGATATCTTCAGGAATGGAAGATCTCCTGACATCTATCCTCTTCAATCGAAAACTCTTCCTTCTTTCCTTTATCCATGTGCGATCCTTAGTCTCAACGATCAGGTGACATGTGGCCCTCCAAACCAACGGATGACATCAATTTCACCTTTCGAGCTTCGGGAGTTTCGATTCTCAAACTCCACTTGCTCCTAGAGCATTTCACCTGGAGTCCACAATCCAATGATGCGTGTCCCTTTAATCCAATGACTATCCTCCACTTTGGAACTTCAGCCTTCGAAAATCTTGAACTTTCCTCCTTCACGTTTTCCCGTAGTAGTTTCGCCTGGAGTTCAAGATCCGTTGACACGTATCCTCCTGCACGATCAATGATCATAAGTGACTTCAGCACTTCGGGACTTTAGGTTGATCACTTCTTCATTCTCCTCCAGAGTGGTCACCTACTGAATAAGTCACAAGTGTTGGAAACCGCTTGCTGTCAGTTAACACTTCCACTTATACTATCCGTCTACTGTACTAGATCAACGATTGAGAATGCATCTGAAGTGATCTTCAGATCGGACGAATCGTATCCACTTCGGGACTTAGGGAATCTATTGGTGGTAAAACTCCTGAAGTAAAACTCCCAGAGTGACATCACTTACTTACGTCACTTGATGATGTGTCATGAGCCTAGTAGCTGCCACGTGTCACTCAGATTTGTGATTTGCACATACCTGAAGTGCCAAATCAACTTGACACTTATCATTGTCTGATTGTGCCATGTTTCCTTGTTGATGTGATCTACTGATGTGGTCTTTTGACGTGGTCTGCTGACCAAAAACATTGATCCAATGGTCCTCGTATGTCCTCTAAATTCAATGGTCCTTATTTATTTCGAATTTTCAGGCTTCGGGTTTTTCCAATCTCAGACTTTCGAAGCGTAACCTCCTCATATCTTTATATCCGAAGTGAATCCTATTCATTGATTAGAATCTTAGATCGATGGATCGATATTTCTATGATGTGGCTTTGTGGCTTATCCTACCCTTCCACTTCAAACTGATATGAAGGTTGTCATTTACTCCGGCTCTCCGGACTTCGGGTTTTTCAAGTCTCAAACTGAAACATCCTCAAAGTGAGTTACTCCGAAGTTGAGTATCATGTGCCACCTGTCAGTCTTGACGATGGACGATCCCTGCTTACTTCTAGACTTCAGTACTTTGACAAGTCTGCTCTCATATGCTCATCAAAAGCTTAACCTTCTTACATTTATTTCTTAATCCAACGACTGTTGATCATCCAACGGATCAGATCTGTACTTCTCCTCTGCTCTTTCTCTGGTCACGGGACGTTGATCTAACGGTCATTGGGTATTTGGGATTGGTAATCCAACGACCACTGCCATTCTTCCTCTTGAGCTTTCTGATCTCTCTGACTTAGAAGGTTTTCTAAGTGTTCAAAGGTCTCGACATTTTCTCCTCCTGCGAGTCCTTCACTTGGACCTCGGCTATACTTCTGGAAAGCACAAAGCACTATCTCTTATGAGCTTTGAGCTCTGCATACTATTTGGTCCTCCTCCTGAGCTTACACTTCCTTCTGCTCTGCCTTCAGTTCTTTCCATCAATGAAAATCACACGCTTTCCTGTAAAAACATGCCAACAACAGAAAGATATCAGAACAAGGTCAAATCAACTTTTGACAAGAAAACCAAGAAGGAAATCTTTCAAAAGGGTGAACTGGTCTTGAGGTGGGATGCCAGAAGGGATGACAAGTCCAAGAAAAATAAGTTTGACAACCTCTATTTTGGTCCTTTTAAGGTGGTTGAAGCTTTGGACAATAATATGTTTATCTTACACAATCTAGACGATGCAGATATCTTTGGAGGCCCAGTAAATGGGTGCTTCCTGAAACACCACTTTGTTTAAGGATGAGGGAAGGTCCCTCTTGTACTATAGATGGTTTCCTTTTACTGTTTCTTTTTATTAGTTAGTTGTGTGTGAATAAAGACTCCATAGCCCAAAAAAGGCACTGGGGTGTAGTTTCAGTTTTCAGTTCAAGAAAATGCATGGTTGAGGCACAATAGTAGATACATAGGGCTGGCAAACAAAAATAGAGGTAAGTAATGGAAGGTAAGAGCAATTGTTTAATCCTAAGGAACCAATATACAGTTCTCAGCACCTCACATGGACAAGCTATAGTCGATTGGAGCCAATGTTGTTACCTAGGTTTGCACCCCTGCCCTCTTCTATCTTTCACCCTATCCATCCATCAATGTTGAGTTTTGTTGTTGCTTTCTTAGCCCATTCCCCATTTTTATTTCTTCATGGCCCCTATTTGGCTTTGCGTATTTACACCATAGTTGTATTTCTTGAGTAAGGATCACATGTTCTGGTTTGAATTTGGAATACGCATCACCATAAGTGGTCACTAATTGAGCATCCAAGAGGTCCACCTAGTTTTTGTGTGCACAGGAGACGACCAAGTTCGACACATCCAATGGACAACTCAGTAAGAGTCAATAGAACTAGCAGCCAATCAAAACATGCCATTTGGGATCTAAACGCACGCAAGTGACAAGATTGATCTTCAATGGTGGAAATCTAGCCTCCTCCTCCATATCAATGGTTCTGTGGTGTTCGGGACTTCAAAGACATGATGAAAAGGTGTTTTTTCATGGAGCACCTAACTCCAGCGCTAATCGCAATCAACAACTTCTCCATCTCCTATATCGACGGTCCTCACATGATTTCGGCCCCCACCATTTTGGACCCCTCCCCCCCCACCATTCTACCTTTAATGGTGGGGGGGGAGGGGTCCAAAATGGTGGTTTCCCCATGCTTGGGCCCAACTAATGTGGCGCCTCCTCAAGTTTTTGGACCCCCCCTCTAATCTCCTTACTTCTTACCCCCCCCTCCAAAATCCTACGAGATTACATCACGATATTGCCCCTCTCACCACACTCCGTCTGTCCTCCATTCACCTCCACTCACACCCCCTTCACCCCCATGTATCTCTCCCACCTCTCACTACATTACACTTGTCTTCCACCACTCGATACCATCCACTTCTCGGTATCTAACCCTCCTCTCACCACACGCCACCTATCAACCTCCCGCCCACATGCCATTCCATGTCACCTCCACTTGTCTCCACTCCATCTATGTCCACGTCATCCACCTCCACTCATCCCGTTCCCCTATTGGACGAAAAATTATGTATTTCTGATGTCCGCTTGACTGAAAACAGTGCATTTATCCAAGAAATACAGGTGGTAGTTAGTAGGGCCAACAACGGTTTGCATTTAGTTGTCGAAAGTTCATAGAAGAAGAAGATAACATGACGATCTTCTCATGCAGCGAGTCATCTCTAGAGGCCTCAAACAACTCGCACACATGCCAATGCTATACACATCACTTAATTCTTCGACTCTGAGTCTTTTTCTTCCAATTCAAGTTTATCCAACTCATGCGTCCGTTTTGTCTCAGAGATAGTACTAATTTTAGTTGATCGATTCCTACAGTCTCCTAGATTAGATTTAAGAGTGTTATTCTATGTGTGATAAGAACCACTCTTGTTGATTAAGTCCAATAGGAAGAAGACATTATGTACTCCATGCATGTTTTAGTTAAATTAATAGTTTGTTCTACAATCGGTTATCTAGAGTTAGGTCTCAGTCCTAAATGGGTGAAGAACCTTTGCAACTTTGTTAAATATGCAGTCTTTGTATGTTTTGAGGTTTTTTTTGGGAGGGGGAAGAAGAAGCAACATAAGGATTAGACCTGCTCATTTAATTGTAAAGTTTTCTACCGAGTGAATATATGTTGATGACAGTTGTGTTCTCTTACTCAAATATTTATGTGTTGATTATTATCTTAAATGCAGATTTTGTGATGTGTGCAATGTATATTTCCTCATTCTGACAGTTATTGTTTTATTTTATCTTTTGTTGATTATCTAGCCTGCTATACAACTATTGTTCAGAGAAAGATCCACTATTTTGAAACCTTTTGAATGATTTACATCTAGATGTTTGTCTAAGTCTTAAGATATTATTTTGAGTATTAGTTTTCACACAACAAGTGATTCACTGAATTGCTTGTTGTTTTTGTCTGTGTTTGTCTTTTCATACCCCCAATTGTCATTTAATACCCATACCATTAGCAAAGGAGAACCTACTTTTACACTGTGTGGCATGTCCTACCAGAGTAACATATTTGAAAACATGTCCTTAAGCTTACCAACAAAACCAACTTATTAAGGAATAATCATTCCAAAACTGATAGGTGGCCTAGATTTTCCTTTTAGTAGTCAGGTGCAAACCTTAGGACCAACAATACACATTGTTGAGTTGATGGACGATGAGATGAGAAGCTAAGAGGTCACTAAGGTGGAAAATATGAAGGTGACTGGCCTCAGAGAGGAGACCAATGAAAACAACATATTCAACTTGGTTTTTGGTGGCAGGGCCAAGGCATATGCCACTAGAGTGGAGAAACACATGGTCCAGGGTGTAAATGGCCCAAGTTGTCGAAGCGAGATTCTGGGTCTAGAAATTGACTATGTTTGCATACTCGATGTGGTGTTGGTTATTTATTCATTTATCTGAGTTTATATCTTTATCTTGAATGACCCAAGGTTCATGTCTGTTTGGGTTCCAACAAATCCTCTAAAACTATCAACCTTCCTAGTAAACCAGAAGGCAACGCAACACACAGAGTGCACCCGCGAAGTCCCACCTGAGATAGTCTTAATGGGTGGCTGCAATACTCATGCATTTTCAGCCCAAGATTGAGTGGAAATCTATGAAATGTACGCTGAGAGTTCTAGTTTCACTTATTAACACACTAAACTGCCATTTACGATTATGCATGAAATATAATCAACTCATCAGGTTAATACATAAACAACTATTGAAACAGTACAGAAACACATGAATTCAATCCCATAACATAGTTTTTACCGTGGTTCACCCCCTCCTAGGCTACGTCCACAAAGATCTAGCTTCTCAACTCTTTTATTATAGCAGTTCTCAAAACTATAGCGTTGTGTGCTTTACAACTCTTCTCAATCGGGTTGAGATCTATTATGAGGTAGACTAAATCACACCAGGCTCCTCAGCCTGCAATATAACCCTCAATATCTACCCTCCTTACTCCATTCCATCTCAAAAACTTACAAAATTAGGTCATATAACAAAATATTAGAACTAACTATCAAGACAAAACTCCACTGTTATTTCCTTCCCCGTTAGCTCTATTCATCCCTTAATTCTACTTATCGTCCTCTAACTCTACTTAATTTCTTTCTATGAGACCCGAGTATCTATATTTATATGTTTCTGGATCACCAACCATTATAATGTATTGCAAAAACCATAACCCTAACGTCATTAGGTATTCCATGCATGCGTGCGTGTTTCTCTTTCTTCCAATTGTCGCTTCACTCATGCATGCCTTCTTTCCCGAAATAACCTTTCTTTCCGCTTTGGCCTACTTCCAACAGGTCCCAGCAATGACATGTGGCTTGTCCTGAGTCAACTAACTTTTGTGTGCCTTGTCGATATCCTTGGTGATCGCCTGGAACTTTTCCCTAAGCTCTGTTGCTTGCATTTGAGCCTGTGCAGTCTTTTCCTTGAGTGTGTCTAATGTCTACACTGCAATCTCGTCGTTGATCAATCCTGCACACTCTGCTTGGGTCTGTACCATATATGTATTGGCTTTCTATTCTTGTGCAATGACTTTTGCTACTCACTCTTGGAGCGGTTCCATTTGATCCTGGCACTCCTTTTTCTGCATCTGCGCAGTGGTGAGATCTTCCTATAGTATCTTCATATCCTGTGCCCCTTTGATGCGCTCTGTGATGGACATTGTCTTCTACCTCTGCTTGAGGTCTTGGATAGTTTCACTGATCCTTTCTTCTTCCTTGTCCCATTGTTGGACCTTATGATCCTCTTCCATATTTTTCCAGAGCTGTGCTTCTTTGTCGAACAAGTCGGCTGCTGCACTGACCTGTTGCTCTATCTCCTGTAGCTGTTATGTTGCCTCCTGCTTCCTTTTCTCCCTTACCTCCGACAGAGTGGTAGGTGTGAGATTCTCATGGAGATTCTCGATCTCCTGCTGATATTGATTGAGTGCCTGCGCAATCTGATCAATCTTCTCAATTGTTGTGAGTTTGGACCTCTGCATAGTCTTTGGAAGCTTCTCATAAGTTCTGGCCACCTTTTGTTCCAATACATTCATGCCTTCTCTCTCCTCTTGGGTCTCGATCTTGGCCTAATCATATAACAATTCTAGCACATCTCGTTTATCCTTTACCTTCTGTAATTCGGTTGTGTCTGTGCATGCACAAGACTGTACCTCCTGGGTAACAATAACTTGTAGTTTATGCATAGCCTTGGATGGTATCCATAACAACCGTAATTGGGATAATTCCTTTAGGGGTGTATGCCCTATGATCTCGTCCATGCGTAACATGATGGGTGTAATGTGGAATGTTGCACTCGGTTACGGTATTGCGTGGACTGTATCCCCCTCACTTGCTTCAGGTTCTTCTCCTGTCTGTGATGTCGACGACCCTGTTCTTATGCTACTGCCTGCTGCCTTTGCTTCCTTGATCTACTTGAGGAACTGTCATATATCTTCCAGCTCCTCTTGAATTCTATCCCCGTGGTGCAAAACATTCTCAAAATCCTCAAATGTATGATCCTGCACCATTTGGGATATCATGTCTGCATCATCCTCGGTAATTGTGTACTCTAGAGGTGTTCTATGAGCCTTCATATTCTTGCGCACACCCCCCTTCTGAGTAGTTGGTATCTTAGTCGGGCCTAGTTCTTGTGGTTTGGGACTTGGCATCGTCCTCTGCGTTGCTTCGGCCTACTTCTATTGTAATTGGGGAGGCTATGTATTATTATTCTTCTTCCCCTTCTGGGTTCCTGTCTTAGATGTCCCCCCTTTGATTTGCTTTGGCTTGGCCTGGCCCGTCCTTGGTTTCTTGGGCACTGGGACTTCCTAGGGTTGTGTTTCTCCCTGCCCTGCCTCCTCAAAATTTGTATGTTCCTACCTTGCTTTCTCTTCCTCTGTCCTTGCAGGTATGTCTTGAGTAAGGACCGAAATCCTCCAGTCATCTTCCCAATCCTTGATAGCCATTTTTATGTCGCCCTTCGTGATGCGATAACGCAATTGTAGCCACTTCTTGTTGGGGTCCTTCCACACTTGGATCCACATCGCATGTCGAGTGGCCTTGAAGTTAGCTATGTCTCAATAGTATGCAATCGCTTGCAATGTTATTCTCCATAGATTGACGATGGTCTCCTGTAGGTCGTGAAGGTATCCTTCGAATATAGTTGCATTCGTCTACTTGTTCTTGGCATATGACATGGTGCCAAGTGATAAATATATCACTCCATGATTAGGCTTGGGTCTGGTGGTAAAAAATGTGTAATTCGGTTCCTTCCATCCCATGATGGATATCAGCATGAGTAGCCATGAATAATGAAATTTTGTTCCCAGATCCTACGCATCCTTGCAGTCATCCAAAAATAGATTCAAAAGATAAGGGCCCCAGCTGACTGTGGTTCCCTCGGCATATTGTGCTGCAACTGCGACAACCCCAATCAGGACTTCCTCCTTGCAACATTTTCTAAGCATCTTGCAGGCCATGATTTTTGCGCCCATTTTTTTCGCGGCATCATTGATCCCTTTGATGATGATTTTGTGCATCCCCCTTTCAGTGTCGTATTTGTGTTTCATCTCCTCCGTGAGGGATTTCTCTTTTGTTTTTTCGTCGAGAAATTGTGCGGGATCCATTCCCCATGATGGCATCCCTGTAATGTGTGTAATGATCTCTAAGTCTATGGATACACACTTGTCAAACCATATGTCTCTACCATGTGTTACTGCCATCAATGGTTTGACACAACTACTAGCATATTGTCCTCTACCAAGGTGTGGTATTTCCAATAGACCTAAAATACCTATTTTTTCCAACCCTGTTGCCCAATGGAGTGGTTGATGAACCGGTTCTCCAAATAGATCTAGGCCCACTGTCTGTAGGTAGACTTTCTTTGCGAACTCCAGGAACTTATCTGTGTCTGTTACATCATGGCCCAAGTATTTGATCTTCTCGACATAACCTAGCAAGTCTGATTTCACCCATACCCCTTTTGGTATACGTGGAAAAACAATGGTTGCAATAGGTTGCTTGCGTGGTGACCTAGGTACCTATTGCTTGTCATTTTTCGGTGGTAGATGACTCGAGGTTCCAACCTCCATTGGTCATTCTTTGGCATATTGTTCTGGCTAGCCTATGACATCTTCCACTGCTCCCTCCTATGGGTGGTCCTACACAGTTGTTTGAGATTCATCTGGCTCGACCACTACTTCTTTATTTGTAGCCGTTCCATTGACTCTCCGGGCTTCTCCAAGGTTCTCTGGTTGTGCTTGGTTGCCTATGCCCTAGTTCTGTTGACCCTGTTCCTTTGCCTGCATATCCATGTTCATGCCCTTTGGTGTTTTCTATTGAGTTTATTCTACCATGGGTGTGGGGTTCATTGGTTTTGTATCCGGTGATGGGATTTCATCAACATTGACGACCTTTGGCGGATGTTGTTCGCTTTTCTGCGATTGTACTTGTGCCCTGGTTTTAACTCTGGATTTTATGGTAGTCTAGCTTAATTCTATTTGTTTTGGTGGTGCCATGGTGGTGACATTCGATCATCCACCAAGCTCAGTGGCTTCTACAACCTCTGTGAACTTTTCTCTATGCTTTGTATGCTCTATCGCTCTCTATCTCTTCTAATTCACAATAGGATTTTTTCTCTCGTGTCCTTGCTTTGTATGGGAATCATATGAAGCTTGTTGAAGAAGCTACCTTTATTATGGGTTCAATGAACTTTCGGTTCCTTCGTACTTACCATTACTCTCCCTCGTCGTCTCTAGTTAACGTGATTAATGTGGCATCCCATCAGTCATTTTCAGCATTCAAGTCGACTTGCCTTCATCATTTAGTACTTCCTTTGTTGTCTTTAACTTTCCTATGTGTTTTCATTTTGAACTGACTATTGGCCTTGTCCTCTCCGAGTTTGTATTCCTAAGTGTGTGTGCTCTTTCTCATTTCGACGCACTGTACCTCAGTTGGTATTTTTTTTTTTTTTTTACTACACGGTGACTTTCATGTTGTAGGTGGTCGAATGTCCATGTACAACTTCAGTCGACTCCCATTGATCATCCCTCTAAGTTATGTGCCTCCTAATTCCTTCAATTGTACAACTCCCATACAACAAGACGGTCCTAAACAGTGCATTGTACTTCATACGGTTGTAACCAATGCATTCTAAGTTTTCTTGGATGCTGAATGTATTTGTTGTGATACAAAAAGACTAAGTCTCCTTCCTTGAAAGTTTTCTTCTTTATGTGTCTGTCATGCCAAGATTTTTCCCGTTCTTTTTGAACTTTTTGGTGGAACCCTGCTAGGATCATATATTCCTCCATGATCATCAATTGATTTAATCTCTCATGTACTGCACCTCACTCTATGATGTGTGTAATTGTTGCTACACAGACTAGGTACCAAAAATTCTAATGGATCCACTGCTTCTTGGACATATACTAGTTTAAATGGCATGTGCTCTGTCAACTTCTTGCATGTGGTCCTTTATGCCCACAATAATGCTAGTATTTTGAGGTCCCAATCATCTCTGTTGACATTACAGATCTTTGTCAGTGCATTCTCAAGGATCTTGTTAAATGTTCTACTGTGCCATTTACCTGTGGGTGATATGGTGTGCTCTTTTGATGATGGACTTCAAACTCTTCATTCATGGCCTTAATAGTTTCGTTAATGAAGTGTGTGCCTTAGTCGCTCATAAAAATTCTTGGGCAACCAAACCGAGTAATTACTTGTTCAAATAGAAAGTGTGTTGTTGCTTCTACACTGCAATCCTTCACTGGTGTTGCTTCCACCCATCTTGTCAGGTATTATGTCACAGTGATAATATACCTTGCTCTTTTTCTTTTGGCTGGTGGGTTGATTGGTCCCACGAAGTTGATTCCCCATTTGTCGAATACCTACAAAGTTGTGGTTGTAATGGAATCTCATCCTTTCTATTGGGTTTTCCAACCCTCTAACAAACATCGCATCTCTGACAGTATTCTTTCAAATCTCTGTGAATGGTCGACCGCCATAGTCCTGCATGCAGTACCTTCTGCGTGGTATCTTTTCCTGTGTAATGTCCTCCTACTATTCCCTCACGTGCTTCTCCTAAAACCCTTGGTCTTTCATGTTCTAGCACATATCTTCACAAGATTCTATCTGTGCCCATTTTGTATAAGTGTCCTGCGATTAGCCTATAGTCTGCAGCCCATAATACTATGTTCTTCTTCTGTGCGGTGTTATATTCCTATGGCGCATGACTTGTACTCAAGTACTCGATGATATCTGCAAAGTATTTGTCAACGATCTGTACTAAAAATAACTGTGCATCTGGAAATTTGTCCTCTAAGTTTGTGGGTTCTTCTCCGTTTGTGACCCTTGATTAGTGGTTAGGTCCTGCGTTCAACTTTCCTGGCTTAGCTATTACTTCAAAATTAAACTCTTGAAATAATAGCAACCATCGACAGATTCTCTCCCCCAATATTGGATTGTTGACTATGTACATAAGGGCTGAGTGATCTGTGAACATCTTAAAATGTTTTCCCAATAAGTAATGTCTGAATTTTTGTAGTGCATAGGCCATCGCTAGGCCTTCCCTTTCTATGGTGTTACAGTTCTGCTATGATTTTGAGAGTTTTTTGCTTGCAAATGCTATAGGGTGATTCAAGCCTCCCACTCCTGGCTGTGCCAAAATAGCTCCAAGTGATATGGTTGATGCATCTACATGTACATGGAATGTTTTCTCCCATTCTGGAAATACCAGTATTGGCGCGGTGACCATATTTTCTTTCATCGTATCTAGCCCATGTTGACAATATTCATTCCACTGAAATTGTGTATCTTTTCTTAACAGTTTCTCCATTGGTGTGGTAATATGCACGTACCCTTTTATAAAAAATTTGTAGTAGCCTGTGTGCCCCAATGTCTCTCTTAGTTGGAAAACTATCTTTGGTGGTGGCAAGTTAACAATTACTGCAATCTTTGCAGGATCTACTAGTAAGCATTGTTTGCATACTATATGGACCAAAAGTATCCCAAAAGGTGTTCCAAATATACATTTTTTATTTCTGCTTAATGATATATGGCACTACCTGCATATTTCTAATAGAAGGCGCAAGACCTCTACATGGTATTTCAACAGAGTATAGACTGTCCAATTGTCCAAGTAAAACTCTAGAAATTGGTACATAAATTCTTTGAATGCAGCGATGACTACTTTGGAAAATATTGCTGGTGCATTATTCAGTCCAAACGGCATGATTGTGTAGTAGTAGGATCCCCTTTCTGTAGAAAACATGGTTTTGTATCTATCTTCTTGTGCAATCTTGATCTAGTGGTAGCCTGAGAATCCATCAATGAATGAATAGACTTCATGTCCTCCTAAGTTCTCCAACACTTCGTCCGTAAAAGGTGTAGGGAACGAGTCATGTAGGCATGCATCGTTCAACTTCCTCAAGTCGATGCATATTCTTATCCTACCTTGTTTTTTCTCCTGAACTACCATCGAGCTTATCCATTCTAATTCCTCCACGGGTTCTATGATTCCAACTTCGAGCATCCCGTCGATCTCAACTTTGAATTTCTGCTTATATATCGGGTTTAATCTGTATGGTCGTTGTCTAATCGGCCTCGCTTCAGCTCTAAGTGGTATTTTCATTTCTTCTAGTTCTCCTACTATACCCTTCATTTATGTAAATGTTTTGGGAGACAGGTCGTTGTACTCACACAGTAACTCGGTTATGATTTCTACTATTTGTTCATCCCAGTAGTCTCCAATGCTGGCCATTTTGGGATTCTCACCCATCCCAATGTTTAATTTCTTCACCTTGATCGGCGCAGTAATTACTTCTAATTCTAGTGGTGGACCTTCCACTTCTCTTTCACCTTCTGCTTCTTCGATCTGAATATCACACAGATCATCTTCATCTGGTGCTTCTTCCTGCACATGATAGGATGACAACAGTTCTTTCACTGTCTGTTTGTTTCATTGGTGTTCTTCTGTTATGAGTTTGACTTCTAGTTCCATGATGAATATTACCCCTCTTATCTTCTTAAGAGCTGCATCTTTGTTGGGGTTCTCATGCTCAAACATGAAAGTGATTGTAAAATTCTTCTATAGTACTGTCCAATTCGAAGTTCCTCTACGCATCTCCTAATATGTATACTAGTTGGCTGGTATACCCTCTAAAGTGTGTATGAAATGATGAGGCCATTCTTCTGGGGGTGTCATCTTCCACAACGCTATACACTTGTCCAAGTGTTTCGCTGGTGCCCCCTATCCATCATACTTATGCTGCTTGTTTCTTTTATGTTCTGCGTCGAACCTTATGCATAGTAATCGCTTACATTGGTACCAATCCTTGATTGTTTCCTTGTGTTCACCCCACCATCTTGCAGGTGTGGATTTGAGTGCTATATCGAGTGTTAAGAGTCTCTGATTTTCTATCACTTCAACCTCGTACTATGCCAAGAATAATTCTAGATCATTCAATCCATGAAAACTGGGTGGTTCCCTAATCTCCATGCCTACCCATCTTACTGTGTAGTTGATTCTTGCACACCTTCTTGTGGAAACTTCGTGTAGCCTTTGTTGCAAGTTTTCTAAGCCTGTATCTAAGTCTGTCACACATGAAGTAATGCTCTGCCAACTGAGTACCCCGTATGCAGTTGGGTTCATGTAATCCTCATCGCACGTAGTTGTTCTATACAATTGGTTGATTTCTTCTAAGTCTTTATAGGTAGGTTCTACAAACCTTTCCCCTTCTTATGGGTCTAATGGCGCGATGACCCTATATTCTCCTGACTTCAATGTCATTTTTATTGTCTTTAAGTTGATTATGGCCTGGTTATCAAATTCCCAATCCAAGCCAAGTAATGTTGGATATGGTGTTGTGTCATCCACTATTTCAATCACTTCAAAGTATGATTTAGTGTGCACTCCATCTAGGTCTACTGTCACTCCTTTCAGTCTATCGTCACTCCTTTCAGTCTACCTAGTGGCAAGACTCTATGAATATCCTAATGTAGGCTCTCCCATACATTTCCATGTCTTCTTGGGTAGTACATTGACTTCGGATCCTAGATTCAGTATGATATCTCCCATGTTGAAATCTTTGATGTTGGCATTCATCCTGAACTACCTACTTGTTCTTCTCCTTGCATGTAGGTGATTGCCTGTTTTTTGTTCTAGTTTTCCTTATGTCTCTGTGCTACATCTTTATAATATAGTTCACAATATTTTGACAGCTGATGGATCATTCAACAATTTTACACATGATTGAAAAAATCCTTTGATTGTACTTACTTGTCCCATGGGTTTCATTTCATTGGTATGATCCAATAATGGAGGCATCTCATACTTCAATGCTTCCTTTCTTTGTTACGTAGTTGAAGTCGACGCAGTGTATTTATTCAAGAATTCTTGTTTGGCTTGCTTAAATGTGTCCTTCTCATTTTGTGCGTCAAACTGTCTCCTTGCTTCAACATTCTTTTTCACCCACTGGTTTTGTACTGGCTCTTGTCGAGCTACGTTGTTTCCTATTTTAGCTCCTTCACACATAACTATGTTGATGTTCCATCCTTCATCCCTTGCTTCGGTTGAAATCCGTTGAACATTTTTGTTTTTTTGGTTCCTCTTTTCCTGGATCTTTACTAATAGTGTCGAACATTCTTTTGTATCATGGTCCGATGGGCGACAATACATACAATTTGATGGTGGAAGTGGGCATTCCCTTGCACAATGTCCTAGTTGTTGACAATTATGACATACCATTGGTCCTATACCTCTTCCAAAGCCTCATATAGCTCGTCCTCCTCCTCTATAGCCATCTCTATCTCCTCTCAACGCATTATACTGAGGCGCCTGATTGTACTATGCGGTGTTGTACTGAGGTTTCACTTTATTGTACTGTTGTTGCGTGGTATTATATAATCGTTGCACCGTATTGTAATATTGTTGTGCACTGTTGTATGGGCTGGAACTTGGTTAAAATGTAGTATATCTTGCCTAGTCATCATTTCTTCCTGCACCCTATATGCATATGATGTCCTCTCTCTCATTAAATCCATAGTTCGACAAACTTTGTCGTCGTGGCCCACTGACTTGAAAAAGTTTCAATATGAAATCTTTGGGACTGTTTGGTATTTTTGCATCATTGGGAAGTGATACAGATCATGACCCATTTTCTTATAGATTTCACACCATAGTCCTCCTGTTGGTAATGGATTTGGCATTCCTACTTCCATATAATGCGTGAATGTTGGACATTCATTCTTTTGGTGTCCTTCAGTCCTGCATGTGGTACACCAAACAAATTCTTATTTGTCCTTGATTTTTTTCTGGTTTAGTTGGAATGTTAAGTTTTTCAAATCTTCGATGCCTGGATATGTCTGTTGATATTGGTTTTCTTCCAGTTGCAGGGTTGCCTGTAGAGCCTCCGCCTGTGTCTAAAACGTATGTTGTCGCCATGGGTATTTTAAATGTGGTAGCAGTGAATTGACGAACAGATGCATGTGTTGCATATTGGTCATGAGATATTTCAACTTCCATTCAGTCACTTGAATCTCTGATCAATCTTCCATATAGATTCTCATGGTTTTTGTCTGATTTCTATCATCTCATTCATGTACTAATCTTCTGAAATTGGATTATGGAACTCATTTATCAACAATTTCTTAATGTCTGCAATCATTCTGGTTGTCCTTGGTCGATTGTTTGTAGCTAAACTCATATACCAATCCAATGTGTGATCCCTTAGTGTAATCTCTAGCTATGCAAGTTTAGTATCTTAATCTGTAATTTGTTTCACTTCCTAGATCTTTTCACATATAAACAAATGTTTTTTCGGATCCTCTTATGATTCTCTTCTGAATTTTGGTAACCTGATGGTGGGATCGTGTCCTTCCATCCTAAATGTTGAACTACTACCTCTGCATGGTGTAGATACTTGACTAGTGCTTCCTAAACTAGATCCTCCAATTGTTGTTCCTTGTGTAGATGTACTTCCTTTTGCCTTTCTTCCCCCGAAATGCAGTTGTCTAAATGGTGGTGTTCTCTTTGGTGTATTATTCGCACATGGGTTTATGGGTTCCACACTGATGTTAATATGGATAGGATTTCTACCTTCACTTCCCGCTCTTGGACCTCTTGTCTTCCTCTCATATGTTGCGCATAGAATTTCCTCAATCTTCTCCACATCCTGGAGATCATCTACCTCTTCTTCATCACTCACTAAGCCTTGCCTCGCGGCTATGAATCTCTTCTTGGTATTCACCTTGTATTGGTAGGGTACTCTGCTACACGTCTTTCCAGTTGTCACCATGATCTGCTTGATCTGGTCATCGTCCATCATGATTGGGTCCAAGTCTTCCTCCTTCTTTCATTTATCCAATTCTCCTTCCATTTCTCCTCTTTATGTAAGTGCTTCCCCCCTTCCCCCATGCACACAGGGAAGTTTAGTTGTATGAATTCATTTTCATGACACCTTTATTATACAACAAGATCTTAATATAAGTATACAATGATCTAATATACCTTCCTCGAGGTCCATGTAGAAACTCTTTCTCCGTTGCACTATACGACTTCAATGTATCTACTGCAAACTCTATTATAAAACCTGCTACAATATTGTCGAGCCAAAAATCTACTACACGGGTGAATTTGTTGTTCACCTGCTGTAACTGTGCGATCTGAAATGGGGTTCACTCTAACTGTCGAATCCGATTCTTTGTGTGGTTATCCTTCAGCCTTAATATCCACTCCTACAATAAGTGTTGAAAATCACAGAAAAAGACTTCATGCAAATCAGTAAACATGTATTTCTCAATATGTTTGCGTGGTGTTACTTTAGGGGTTTTGTTATCTTTCTGTGCAAAATCCATCTCCTTTGTCTTCAACCAGCTTTCGATCTTTGATTTTTTGGGATTCCACGGTCTCAACATCCCCTTCTAGAGGCTCATTATTTTCTCCCTCTTCTTGTCCGCTTTATTATTCTCTCGATCCGCCTCTCGCAGATCTTATGTATCTTTTTATAGATCTTCAATAGATCCCTTCTACTCAATCCTCTACTGTTCCAACCAATGGCAATGGAACCATTTGTTGGTTATTTATTCATTTATATGAGTTTATATTTTTATCTTGAATGACCCAGGGTTCATGTATGTTTGGGTTCCAACAAAGCCTCTAAAACTATCGGCCCTCCTAGTAAACCAGAAGGTAATGCAACGCATGGATTTCATCGCACAGTCTCACCCGAGATAGTCTTAATGGGTGGTTGCAATACTCATGCGTTTGCGGCCCAAGATTGAGTGGAGATCTGTGAAATGTATGTTGAGAGTTCTAGTTTCACTTATTACACACTAAATTGCCATTTACGATTATGCATGGAATATAATCAACTCATTAGGTTAATACATCAACAACTATTGAAACAGTACATAAACACATGTGTTCAACCCCATAACACAGGTTTTACCATGGTTCACCCCCTCCTGGGCTACGTCCACAAAGATCTGGCTTCTCGGCTCTTTTATTATATCATTTCTCAAAACTACAGTGCCACGCACTTTATAACTCTTCTCAATCAGGTTGAGATCTATTATGAGGTGGACTAGATCGCACCAGGGTCCTTAGCCTGCGATCTAACCCTCAAGATCTACCCTCCTTACTCTAATCCAGCTCAACATCTTACAAAATTAGGCCATATAGCAAAATATTACAACTAGCTATCAAGGCAAAACTCCTCTGGTCTTTCCTTCCCCACTAGCTCTATTCATCCTTTAATTTTACTTATCACCCTCTAACTCTACTTAACGTCTTTCTATGATACCTAGGTATCTATATTTATACATTTATGGCTCACCAATGATTACAATGTATTGCAAAAACCCTATCCCTAACTTCGTTAGGTATTCCATGCATGTGTGCGTGCTTCTCTTTCTTCCAGTCGTCGCTTCCCTCGTGCGTGCCTTCTTTCCCGAAATAGTCTTTCTTTCCGATTTGGCCTGCTTCCAACATGTGGTAAGTGAACAAAGAATTCATATGTTGACACAAAGAGTCAAGACACTGGATTAGGCTCACATAATGAGAGAGCTTACTTCAAAAAAGACTAAAAAATGACTAAGAAAGCAAGGAAATCCTAAGGTAAAAATGGTTACACTCAAGTGTAGAATTTCTTCAAGTATAACCCATTGACCGGGTCCTTGAAGTTGGTGCCTCCGAGGTGACCTAAGATGTAGGTGCCCTTAGTAAGGAAATGATGGATGACATAGGGTCCCCTCCATAGGGATTCAAATTTGTTGTGGTTGAGAGTATCCTGGACGATATCATAGGCCAGGACAAGGTCACCTTCAGTAAATGACCAAAGGTTAACTTGGTGGTCAAAGGTGGCTTTGGTCTGCCTTTTGGATGCTTCATTGTTCTGTAAGGATGCCCATTGATCTTCATCAAGGGGCGGTGTAAATGGAAAGAGCTCGATTGTCATGTGCAATGTGGGGATTTCACATTTAATGGGGAGGATGGATTCGATGTCATGGACTAAGTGGAAGGGAGTGAAACCCATGGTTGTTTTGATAGATTTTCGATATGCCCACAAAGCAAGAAAAAAATATGGTTCCACTTGGTTTTGTGTTTGTCAATTGTGCATTGAAGCATAGTTTTGAGAACTTGATTGACGGCCTCGACTTTCCCATTGGATTGTGGGTAATAGGGTGAGGCGAACTCATGGGTGAATCCTAATTTGGACAATAGTTCCATGAAGGATTCGTTCTAGAAGTGATTTCCATGATCGAAGACAAGTTGTAGGGGGGCACCAAAGCGAGAGGTGACATGGTTGAAGAAGAAACCTGTCGAGGTGTCGACTGTATTGTTTAATGTGGTAATTTCTTCAGTCCATTTGGTGAAGTAGATAATGGAAACTACAATGTACTTGTGTCCATTGCTGGACGAAGGATTGCATGTCATGAAATCGATGTCCCATTTGCAGAAGGGGTCGACAGTGGTTATGGGGTGCAAGAGGGAAGGTGGTTCCCAAGCCTTATATGCATATAGCTGACATTTTTCACACCATTTAACTGCGTGTATGCAATAATGAAACAATGTGGGACAAAATTAACCCGCCAGAATGAATTTTAACCTGCAGTGGACATGCTGGATAAGTGACCATCGTATGCCCCATTGTGGAAATCATTGAAAACTATTTCGGCCTCTTCCAGGGTGAGGTAGCGTTGAAGAAGTGTGTTGACGCCTTTATGGTATAAAATGTATCCTATGAGGAGGTATCGTGCAACTTGGTGTTAGATGCGATGGGGATCATCCTGGGATAAGTGTGGACTGAATTTTTGAGTGCAGAGATAGACCAACATATCTCTGTACCATGGGTCTGTTGATGATATGAGAAATAAATGCTCATCCAGGAAATTCTCATTGACTAGGGGGTCTGTAGAGTCGGATGGAAAGTATACTAGGAGTTCGGCGGGAATAAGGGATTTCTTTCTCTTTGGGGTGGTAAAATATAGGTCATACTCTTGGAGAATGATGATCCAACGAGAAAATTTTCAATTGATATGGCGGCGACTCAAGAGGTAAAGCATGGGGTTGGAATTGACGACTTCTTTTGTGGTATGAAGTAAGATATAATGGCACATATTTTGAACTAAAAGAACAAATGTGAGGGCTAACTTCTCTTCGTGATTGTACTTGAGAGGTGGCCCATAGAGGTTCTTTCTAATCTAGTATATAAAATGTTCGCATTGGTCGTTGTCGATCTAAACGAGTACTCCAGAAACCGAAACATTGGAGGATGATAGGTAGAGTATTTAATCCATATAATAGTCAAGGGGACTGATCAAGGAGGCTTTGCTAATTTCCTCCTTTAGTGAATCAAAGGTGGCCTAGGCATGATGGTCCCAATGAAACGGGATGCCACAATAGAGTAAGCATAGGAATTTGTGGGCGTGAATTGCATATTCAAGGAAGAAACACCATAAGAAGTTTGCTTTTACTTGGAGGCTTTGCAACTAGGGAAAGTTCCGGGGAGGGGGCATGTCATTTATTTCCTAAACTTTAAGGGGGTCTATGGAGATTCTCTATTGGGATACTATGAATCCCAATAGGCAGCCTGCAGTGACATAAAAGACATATTTAAGTGGGTTGAGTCGGATGTTGTACTTTTGGTAGCATTCAAATATGATTCATAGATCCTCTATATGTTGGGACGTTTCTTGGATCGAGTGGTGAGGTCATGAAAGTAGGTAAGGATGATGTGACCGAGATCGTGGAAGGCATATGTCATTGCATGTTAGAAAGTGGCCCTATCATTTTTTAGTCTGAATGGAATAACTCTATAGGAAACGATGCCCCATGGGGTTGTGAATGCATTTTTTTATTTGTCCGCTTGTCGGATTTGGATCTGGTTATATCAAGAAAAGTTGTCCATGAGGGAGAGGACTTCATGGATAACACATGAATCTATGAATTGATCGATGAAGGGAGTAGGGAAGTTGTCTTTGGGGCAAGCTTGGTTGAGGTCACGGAAGTCTGTACAAATGTGAATGGTGCCATGTTTTTTATTGACTGGAACAAGGTTCGAAATCCAGGATGTGTATGCAATGGGGTATATGAAGCCAATTGTATGAAGTTTTTCAATCTCAAATTTGATCACCATGGATTTGGACAGGTGGAGGGGGCGTTGCTTTTGGCGAACATGGGCAACGTCTGGCCAAGTGTCAATGTGATATTTTACAATTGTTGGTTCTAAGACGAGAATTTCAATGTATGACCAGGAAAACACATCTTGATATTCCTGGAATAAGGATTCGTATGCTATGATTTCATCTGGGGAGCATGCGGTCCTGGGGGTGAATTCTTCCACGACATTGGGTTTGAACGAAATGTCAATTTTGATGGTGGGTGAGATATTGGCCATGTTACCTTCTTCAAACATGTCGGGGGAGGGTATTGGATTCTTGAACCAGTCTGCATGGATAGAAAGGATAAAATCTTTCACTTCGATGGTACAAACAAGGGTGGTTGTCAGTGGATGAAAGACATTGTCTACCAGAAAAAGGGATTGATGGTGAAAATCATCTTGAGGATAATCGAGTGCGCATAGGACTTCTAAAATTTCTTCATTGGATCGAAAATTTATAGAGTACATGGATTTTGTAACTATTGGTAGTGGGGTGTCAATATTCGTTGGTGAAGGTTGGATATCATCATTCATCCCAGAGGTAGATGGACCTACTAGAGATGAATAAGAACTGGAAGCAAACTTCATGAACCAAATATCCATATCGGAACTGGATGTATTGCGGGATGGAAGAGGGGGAATCTCATAAATCGATGTTACAGGGTAGTTGGGGGGTTTGGGGGGAATTCCTCGTGTCATGGGGGAATAAATAGAGGGGTCAATGGACAAGAGTTGGTCTTTCTCTAACCGCTTGGATGATGATTGTTCACGGTTGGGTTCACCAGGAATGGTACACTTGGTGGAATGGGGAGGATGGAGGCCCTCCAACATTGATGTCTCTCAATGATGAGTTGACAACAATGTGTGTAATGCTCCATCTAGTGACATCGTGTGCAAGGGTGTCGTATGTGCTCATTTAATGATGTAAAGATATAGAGAATTCCAGTAACTAGTTGTACCAAGGAGATGGGTTGGGATGATTTGGGTAATGTGGTCTGGCGCACTACTACGTGAGTGTCTCGAAATCGAGGGAGGGTCGGGAAATGGTGTGTATAATGGCCATATTGAGAACAAATGGTGCAAGCATGTTTGGATCTCGGACTGGGAGGTTTGGAGGAAGAAGGAAGCCGGTAGGGCTACTGGTGTAGGTAGTAGTGGTGTACTTATGGGGTTTGGAACAATATTATGTAACTCGGGTAAAGTGGGGCAGAGATTGGTAGGGTGTCCAAAAATGTTGCATAATGCACATGGAGGTGGTATGTGGGGTGGGGAAGGGAGAGAAGGTTCCTTATTTTTACATGTGCCTCATTAGTTGGTGGTAGTGCCCCCTATTCTCAAGGTAGGGTCTCATGAAGTGGTAATATTTCCTCCAACTATGTGATCGATTGGGTGAGTGGTTGGATGAGCCAATGATCGCAGTAATGGGACCATAGGTTGTGGTTGAAGGGGTAAACTTGGTACCATAGCTAGTGGTTCTAGATACCATACAAGGATGGAAATGAACATGTTAGGTAAAGTGAGGGTAGTATCAAATTGGTATGTTGTTACTCCTAGGGGTGGGTAAAATAAGGGAATTTGAGTGATGGCCTATGGGACTGTCTGCCAAATGAGGATTTGGCCCATAAGTGGTGAGTTCTCTGATGTTCCATCCCGAGGAGTTTGTATGGGGATTTCATCAGGAAGTATCTAGGTGGGAGGTGTAGTAGAGTCTGGTGAGTTCTCAATGGTCATGGGGTCAGGTATCTCAACCCCATCAGTCGTGACAATGCACACAATGAAAATAGTGGGGTGTGTGAAGCTTTGGTATGTACCAATCAAAGATGGATCCTAAAATAGTCCTGGTCTGACATATATCATTGGGACTAAGTTGGCACTAGAGAAGATTAGTGGCAAGATGTTATCAATTTTTCCTGATTGGTTGGGTTCATGGTGGATCAATTGATCAATGGTGACAATTTTCCCATTGTGAGGGAAGAGCATGGTATGAAAGACCAAGGAAGCTACAGGATGCATGGCATACATGTAGCTTCATTAAAAGAGGATATTATAATCCAATTGGGTGTCAATGATTTCGATGTTGATGAGAATGGTTTTTCCCCCCAGTTCAACGAGAACATTTTGATACATGCTTTCTGGTTGGGATGGGAAACCATCATAAGCTCGAAGCATGATGGTGGAGGGGATGAACTCTAGTGAACCAAGTTGCTTCCAAATGGATTTGGACATAATGCAAGTGGATGTGCCTTCATCTATGATGCAACGATGGACTGTGATATTCCAGATTCTGATAGGAATCTGGAAGGAGACTAACAATGGAAGTCTCGGGTCTACTTTGTTTATGTCAAATGTGATGAGACGAGTTTCGACAAGATCTACTGCCCCCAGTTGGGAAAGTAATGCCTTTCGTTGGGAAGAGCATGTTTGAAGTACTTCCATAACTGACATGGTAGCGGGTGATTGAGAGAGGTCATTAACAATACAATAGCTATGGGAGGCCCTAGCATGAGGGTTATGCACATTCCTTTGCAAGGGTGCATGAGGCATGTGTGTGATGGATTCATTCTTAGGACGAGGGATCATCAATGGTTGTCCATATGGTGGTTGGGGAGCATCTTAAGTGGTGGGTAATGGATCAAGGGATATATTGTATTGGAAATTGTGAGTTTGTAAGAGTATTTCCTCTTTAGTAGTGAGGAGGATATTGCGGTCAATGGCATTCCTTGGATGGGATTGTTCAGGTGGAGGAAACTGCCCCAATGGGTGTGGGCATTGGACCCCTTCTTTCTAAGTATTAATGACTCCCTGATGTGTGATAGGTTTTTGTAATATCGCTAGTGGTGGTGGTGGTGTATAAGCAGGAGGTCCTTGAGATGGACCTTGAAGGTTGGGAGCCTGTTGGGGATTCATGGCATCTTTCATCCATTTGTAATCAATGATTTGGGGGCAATGGTGAGTTTAATGGAGATATTCGCCACATAATGAAAAAGGGTAATTAGTTCTAAGGTTGTTATTTCTCCCTTCTCGGGGTTCACCATTATTATTTCCCCCTTGGGGGTTTTGGTTGGG
>ML782075.1:319823-338533 GCA_009831015.1 Picea engelmannii | reverse complement strand
GCCTTTTATTGCCTTCTCGGGGATCCCCTGGGCGAAGCATCTCTAGGTTTTATTTCCTATGGATTTTATCTTTTACCAGCTGCTTTTACCCCCTGGGCCTTTAGCCCCTTCTTCCCACAAGACAAAGTGTAACCCTCAAAGGTAATCCTAATGGTCAGACTAGGGGAATGGGATGGATGTGTGGGAGATAAGATGTAAAATGATAAAATGGTGGGAGTGGACGATGGCTCTGCAAATCCCCTTTGGTGGCTAACCAAAACCCATGAATACCAACTTGCTAAGTCACCCCATCAATCACCCCAACAATGGTCAAGTGGATTAGTGTAAGATCCAAGTAGTCATCAGAAATGAAAGGAACCTAACGCAAATATAAGAAGGTTATAATGATCAAACATGACACATACCATGATACCTCGGACCAATTACCTCATGGAGCAAGAGTCCTCTTCGATGCAAGTCCAAGCCAGTGGTGATGGAAGCTGCTGCTTCTGACATGACAAATCTGGCAGAGAAGAAGAAAGATGGGCCCTTCAGGGCCATGCTCAGGTCAATCTTTCTCTCGGTACTCCATGTCTAGGACTTGTGGGCCTCGAGACATGATCTCCTAGTTATCCCTAGATATCGGGGATAATATTTCCAACCTCATTGGACTTCATATGGAGAAAGTAGAATTTTAGGTCCCATTCAAAATTCAACAGACTTAACAGTTTTCAGGGTTTCAATATTGGCAAGATTACAATGTTTCCATTGGATTCTATCATGTATGAGGGTATTGAATTGGCATTTAATCAAGAGAACCAAACCCTTTATGTACCTCGATGTTGGTGGCATTGATTGTTGAACTCTTTTGTCACAGCCCCAGTACAAATGTACCCTTCACTTAAGTATAAACTCTTCTATTGAACTCTTCTCTTTGTCATCGTGTCAGGTGACTTAGTAGTGTATGTGAACACCAACCTCCATATTATATATAGGTAGAGAGAAGAGTGGTTGAAGGGAAAGACATAGATGTGGGATGTTTTTTTTGATGATATGGGTTTGAACAACAGTGTTGATTTGGCATTATCCAACTTGGATCTTAATGAACTAGTGCTAGAGCCAGTCACTTTTGATGATTGTGATCCTATTGAGAGGTCATCCTCCAGAGTCCACATCAAAAAATGCACGGATTTCATTGGATATAGGGGAGGAGGAGAAGGATGGAGGAGAGAGCAGTGGTAGTGATGCCAATCTTGATTATTATGACATGGAGGACTACTGACAGTCATGACTCATGAGCTATGAGATTATTCCATCTAAGGTTCTAGTATCTACCCTATGGCTCTTTTTTATTTGTCATTGGCATTCCCACCTATAGTATCAGTGACTCTAACTCAGTATGTTATTTGATGTTGTAGAGGCCATTTAGAGCCTCCTTGATTATGTATTTATGTTCCGATATCTAGATATGTATTGCACTTGGTGTCATTTTGATATATTCATGAGCATACTTTGGATTTGTTGTCTCTAATTGTCTCTAATGCTTTGGAAACATGATTTAAAATCTTAAAAATATATTTTTTTTGTTAAAATTTAAATATTTTATGTATTTTTTAAAAAACTAGTTCATTGAAACAGGTTCATTACCGGTTTCAGTTCCATTTCAGTTTGGATCCTTGGATCCTCGACTGGTTCCAGTGTCAGTTCCAATTTTTAAAACTATGGCCGTAACCCAACACACCTCCTGTTACTCTCAGCAAGCTAAGACGCCAAGTTTGAATTTTTGGTCAAAGTCAAAGGTTGACCAAGTCAAAGCAGTCATTACTTACTCTATGAAGTTAGAAAACAAGTTAGAAGGGGATTCTAACTTAATATCATGGAATAAAAGGATTGATCTCATCCTTTCCAAGAATAAAGTGTTGGATATCGTGAAAGGAAAGATCGTGGAACCACAAATCGAAGAAGGAAAAGAGAAGGAACCTCATAACGTTGTAGTTATGGAGAAGTTCAAAGACAATGACATCAATGACATGAGTATCATAGTGGACTCTATAAAACACCACTTGATACCCTACATCTCCCATCTTAACTCATTTAAGAAGATGTACGATGCCCTAACAAACCTCTTCTCAGTCAAAGACATTGGACAAGTATTGAGTCTGAAGAATGAGCTCCGTGACATGAAAATGAATGATGATGACAACATAACATCATACCTTGTGAGAATATCTCAGTTAAGAGATCGACTACAAGCTATTGAAGAAATCATTTCAGAGAAGGAACTAGTAAATATAGTACTTAATGGCCTTCCTAAAACATGGGATGCATTTGTCGCAAGCATGAACACAAGAAAGGAGTATCCCACATTTGAAGAACTTTGGACTTGTTGTGCAGAAGAAGAATCAAGGATTAGTGCAAAAGAGAAATCCCAAAAGGAATACGATGATCAAGCTTTCATAGCAAAGTTCAAGAATTTCAAAAATAAGAAAAAGTTTGGCTCAAGGAAGAAACCAAATCAAGAAAAGGATATGTCAAAGATACAATGCTTCAACTATCGAAAATATGGTCACTAGAGGAACCATTGTCCTGAGTTAAAGAAAAGGAAGGAAACAGACGAAGAAACAGTTGCCAAAGAAAGAGAACCATCAAAGAAGGCCAAGCAGGATAAAATAAACTTCTTCTTCTAAGACAAGGTAAAAATATTCTTCATAATTCTTGTACATACCATGTTTACATAGTTTCTGTACATATCTTGCATATCTATTTCTTAGAAGATAAGATGTTCAAAGAGAAACAATACCTATGAAAGAATAACAAGATAAGGATTGCTATCACGATGACTACAAGTCAAGCAATACACATGAAAAGATGAAGTACATTGACAATCCTTGGTAACAATTCATGTGGAATCTATTACATAAGTAACAATTGTAAGATAAGAATCAAACTTGAATAAACCTGGAATAAGTAAAAACAGAAATAAGTCAACAATCAAGAGGAAATTATAAGACTTGTGACACTTTGCAAAAGGCAATAAGGATGCAGGCGGAAGTGTGGACTCTCTTAGATGGAGGGAGTTGATTATATAATTCCAAAAGAAGAGCATGCATTCATGCATGAGGAAAGGATTAGGAGGGAGTTGATCCTAAATAATATGATCCATTGAAGTATCTATCCATGTTCCCATTGATAGTAGCATCCATGAAAAGAAACACATGTTCAGTTTGAATTTAGAAGAAGTCTTATTCGAAAAGAAGCCTTAAAGTATCCCTGGTTGTCCATCTACATCCATGATCCTATGATGAAAGGAAGAAGTTGGAATATTCAGGGCATGGAATCTATAGAAAACTCCATGGACCCTATAGCTAAAGATAAACATGAGGAAGAACATGAAGATTCCAAGAGAGAAAGAAAATCCAGAACAACCAGTCATTATATCGAGAATCACAAGACTACCATCTTGGTTTGAACCATTAGAAGAAATCAAGAAGAATAAATGGAAGTTGTGATGAAGAACAATGTATGAAATATTTATGAATGGAAGCATTGTGAGATTCAAAACTGGAAGTTATCCCAGATGGAGGGAGAATACTATGATGATAGCTTGTTCCAATAACTAGAGATACCTCTACCCGAGCCATTATATCTTCTACAATATCCGTGGGTTGGAGTTTACATCAGATGAATGCAAGGACTGTCCTCCTCAAAAAAGTAATTGAACAAGAAGCATATGGAGAGAAACCTCAAGGTTTTGAGGTATACCAGAAAGAGACCCTTGTATACAGATGGAAGAATATCTTGTATGGATTCAAACAACTTGGTGTAGAGCCTCTCATGCACAATAGAAGCATAGTGAAAAATTTATATAACAGAGATAATGTATCAGAATGGTTACTCAAAAGTTCAAAATGACGGATTTCTAATCCATGACAAACTCTCATGATGACAGAAGAAGTGCTACTTGGATATGTTTTAGTTTGAGCCTTACCACGATGTCATGAGCTAGCAGGAAAACAAAAAGTGTTGAATTCAACCATGATATATTGTAATGATTAGATCTATATGAAGCCTTCAGAGAAAAGCAGTGTTCCAGATAGACCAAAGTACATTGAGATATCCATGATGAAGTCCAGAAAAGAGAAGTGGTTCCCCAATATATCTTCACAGATGAGCATATAGCACATATTTTTGGTAAAGCCTCTATCCAAGATGAAAAAGTTTGCATACTCAAGAAACAAGCTGGAGCTCGTGGAGACAAATTCCTTATTGAAATTGGAAGAGATTACTCCCAGTTTGGGAGGGAGCATTGATGTGTTATTGATTTATGGACAGTCATTTTTCAGTTCGAAAAATGGTCCAAGATGAGTGGTTCCTTTCCAGTTCGGAAAGTGGTTTGAGATTTCTGATGGACAGGCATTTTCAAGTTCAAAAAATGGTCCAGATCGGACATTCATTTTTGTAATGAAAATGGTTCGATAGATTGTTGATGTACCATAGAAAATGATTCCCCTTATGGCCACTGTGGGGGAATGGTCTAGGACAATCATTATTCTTAGCAATCACTTTGAGTAGTGGTCAAGTAGAATGGTCTACCTCGCTGGGCAGTCATTCGTTCAAAGTTCACAGTTGTGAACATTTTCAAAGAATGGTTTGTTTTGGAGGTTGGTGTAGAACAATCATTTCCATTAGGAAATGATCCGAATAGTCATTCCCTAGAGAAGACTGATTCTCTCCAGGTTTCACCATGTTTAGTGCCGAAGGAATGGCCTAGTTAGGTGAATGGTCCAGGTTCAAAAATTAGGGACATGCATTCCCTAGGGCAGACTCATTCTATCCAGGTAGCACTATGTTTAGTGTTGGAGGAATGGCCCAGTTAGGTGAATGGAGAGGCTCAGAAATCAGGGACAAATATTCTTCTATGCTTGAGAAGAATAGTCTAGATAACCCATGGATGATGTTTTACTTTTTGAGGGAAGATGCTCTTCCAGATCTCATAGATGTGAGTGGAAGAATGGCCTAGATAACTCAGTTTATATCATGATATTGTTTTTTGTGTAGGTTGATATCAGATGATATGATTTCTATGGAGACAATATGTCTCTGGACAATAGATGTATGCTACTGTGGTGGATGTGTTCCACTAGTTGTGACTATGTGTCACTGATTAAGTAGTCGTGTGCTACTTGGTGTGGTAGTGTACCATTGGATTGTAGTTGTGTACTAGTATGGATAGACACAGTTTTGTTCTATTGAATGACATTGTTATGATTTCCATGTAGACTATCAATAGTGTTGAAAATGATTATCAAGGAGATGGATAGTCAGTGTGCTTGTGGGTAGACATTCTCGAGGCAAAGAATTTTCCAGATAGAACATATTGCTGGTGGACAGGTATCCTCTCTGTGGAGAATGGTCCAGGTTGAAAGTTTGTTGAAATGTCATGGAATAGTATTTTCCTAAGGCACATATGGTGGCCCGATTAGGAAAATGGTTCAGGATCAATATTTTCTAAGGCATATAGGTTCAGATAGATCTCTATGGTACATATGAATCAATTAGAAAATAGTCCTAGATTGATATTTCTATAGGAATGGTATCTGTAGTCCATGGTGTAGCTTTTAGCATCTATTGGGAAAATCATTCTTCTAGTACGTATGTCTAGATTAGAAGAATGGTCCTTGTATCACTCTATGGAGTGAGTGACTTATTCAACATCATGCCTAATTACTCAGATGGAGTATGGCTTCGAGAGATGATGCAGTTGATGATATCAGATGATAGTGTTAATGGTGCTCATGATCTAATCATTCTCGAGGTAGAGAATTTTCCAGATAGAACATATTGTTGGTGGACAGGTATCCTCTCTGTGGAGAATGGTCCAGGTTGAAATTTTGTTGAAATTTCATGGAATAGTATTTTCCTAAGGCACATATGGTGGCCCGATTAGGAAAATGGTTCAGGATCAATATTTTCTAATGCATATAGGTTCAGATAGATCTCTATGGTACATATGAATCAATTAGAAAATAGTCCTAGATTGATATTTCTATAGGAATGGTATCTGTAGTCCATGGTGTAGCTTTTAGCATCTGTTGGGAAAATCATTCTTCTAGGACGTATGTCTAGATTAGAAGAATGGTCCTTGTATCACTCTATGGAGTGAGTGACTTATTCAACATCATGTCTGATTACTCAGATGGAGTATGGATTCGAGAGATGATGCAGTTGATGATATTAGATGATAGTGTTAATGGTGCTCATGATCTAATCATGAGATAGCATGTACAACTATGATGATGCTACTGGTTGAATGGTATGTTTGTGCTCAATACTATTTCCTTCAATACCTCCCTAGCTAGGAGGGAGTGTTGATATTATGGTAGCTGTGGGAGGTATTTACCTCCACGTGTAACCCTAAGGAGAATAGAATATTCCAGGAATAAAGAAGAAACCCTAAAGCATTTGACATAACCCTAGAAGACAAGTCAGCTAGAGGAAATATTTAATATTAAGTGTTTAGCCTTCAAAATGAGAGGTTGGCCTAGACAGCTCATGAAAAATAGCATAAATACAGGAAACCAGATCTCATTTGGTACACATAGCTTGCAACTGTAGAAGTGAAGAAGTGCGCACTGCAGAAACTAGGTAAGTGCGTAAGTCCGAGGAGTAGCTACAACTACAACTACCGCAACCTGTATTCTCGGTTTAGGCTTGGAATTTCTATTGGTTATGGTTTGGACTTTCTGCCTTGTATGTTTCTCTGGAGAGAGAGGTACACTACATTGATTAGCTATTAGGCCTAGGGTTTGCTTCGGGAATCATTCTCTGTCAAGATTAAGGTGCTCGGGGGTGGATTCAGCCTATGGTTGGGTGACAATATTGCTATATTCTCTATGGTTAAACGATCACATCTATTAATTTCTAACATATGCCACCTGGGAGCTGGCCACTACTTTACAACAATTCCCTCATCTGAAGCCTTGAGGACAAGATTGTTCTTCAAGGGGGAAGGCATGTTAGGGACCTAACCTCCCTAATCCCTCACATAGGTAGAATAATATAATTCCATGTAATAAAGGCCAACATTAATAAGGCCTAGCAATAAGGAAGAATAATTCAAATGTAAGAAGACCTAATATTGTTCTAGAAGGATCTTCCTCTAGATTGTTCTTTTGGTTAGATAGAGTATAAATAGAAGTAGAGGGTATGAGAAATATTGTCTTGGATATTATTGTAATAGAGCTCTACTCTGCTGAAGGTTTCCCCCTCAAAGAGGAAAGTGAACATTGCTATCATTAATCAAAGTTCTCTTTCTGGTGTTATTCTGGTATTGTTATGATTATATCATTGCTTCTCTGGCATTTCTAGCTAAAATATTTAGGTTCTGCATACTATTTTATATCTGGAATACTACATATCAGTTCCATTGTTATTACAATTAAACTAAATTTGTTGTTATTCACTTCTAGATTTTTTTATATTAGAGTTGTTGTGATAAGATAATTGGGTTTGAAACGGACAATTACAGCTAATCGAGAAGGAAGAAGTTGTGAATAAGTCAAGGAGAGGTGAGATGCAACTTTACATTCTTTTTCCATATATATATCTATATCTATATATCTATATATCTATATATATATATATATTTCATTCACCATCTTGCATGTAATGGGAGGTATTGAAGTGCGAAAATGTAATTAGAGGAAAGAAACAATATACTGATTGTTTGACATTTTTAAAAGGTTTTCCCAGGATTTTTGTCTCGGTAGTTTGCTATTAAGATAATTTAACTTTGTAATTTATAGTGTAAAGAGGATTTATGAGATGCAAGGTGTTTTGGCTTGTTATATTGTGATGTTATCTTGAATCTGTCAGCCAAATTGTACATTGAAGGATTTATAGGCACAGTGTAATAATAATTTGTTTGTCTGGATGTTTATTTTTTATGCTATCAAATTTTAAATCATAATAGCCAAAATTCCAACATTCAGTACTACAAGTCTCAGTTAAAAACATTTCTCCAAGTGAAAGGGAACCTCGAGTTTCATCGTCTTTGTTTTTAAAAATATTTCAAACAATTTTTACCATGCTTATAACCGAACTCTAGTTTAAACTTTGTTGCATGTTGAAGTTTTTGGGTCTCCACTAGTGCTAGCCCTTTTTTACTACACAAATTTATGGTCATGTTATCCCCAATTTCTATGGATAACTAGGTAAATGATGTCTCGAGGCCCTCAGGTTGTAGACATGGAGTACCAAGAGACATATGGCTGACAACGTCCACTTGCACAAACAGAGGCCCGCCTCACCACCACATATCTCTGATTCATCACGATGGTATCCACCACATCAACTTGCTTTCGAAAGACATTGGGACTTGCTCCATAAGGTACAATCCATGCATTATGGTGAGTATCATTTCAATAATTGAGGAATTTGAGTATGTTGCATTTAAAACTGCTTTTGATTAGGTAACATGTTCTTGAAATTATTCTCTTTGATGAGCCATCATGCCATTCCCGATCATACTTTCCATTTTCCACACTTCATCCCCTTGTCTCCTTATCTTTTTGGATTTTCAGGTGCACTAACCCAAGAAGAGGTTGTCCCTCATTTCATGGGAAGAAGGGGCTAAAGACCCAAAGGGAATGTAGCTGGAAAAAGATAAAATCCAAAATTATAACCTTCCAAATGATCACCCAAAGAGGTCTTGAGAACAATGAAATGTCTCTCCTAAAAAATGAAAGACCTAGAAAAACAAATTCACATTATATAGATGTTAGGGTCCTAACCCGCACATAGGTAGAGAAATATATTCGGATGTAATAAGGGTCAATATTAATAAGGCCTTTCAATAAAATAGAATAAGGCAGATGTAAGAAGACCTAATAGAAACTTCCGCTTCTAGAAGGATCTTCCTCTAGATGCTTCTCTTGATAGACATATTTAGTATAAATAAGGGTCGAGGGTATTAAAACCCTAGCTTGGATATTATTGTAACAGAGCACTACTCGACTGGAGGTTTCCCCCTCGAAGAGGCCCATGAACATTGCTTTCTGAATCAAAGTGCTATTTCTGTTGTTGTTCTTATATCATTTCTTTGTTATTGTGGAGATTATGTTGGTTATATTACTATTATTCTGCCATTTCTAGCATTTTATTTTTGTTCTGCATACTTTTTATATCTGGTATATTACAAGTGGTATCAAAGCACTTTCCTTGGCATAAATTGTGGGAATTTTTTTTTCTAGGGTAGAGACATATTCTGGCATCTTTAAGCCACAAAGATCTGTTGTTACGTGCATAAACCCGCGGTTGAGAGATTCATACACGCAGGAAATACAAGTGGTTCTTAAGCGCACATCTGTTGGCCACCCTTGTAACTCCTGTTGGTACCCCTTCGAGAGGTAGCGCATCATAAAACACCTGTGTATGAATCGGCCTAGATTTCTTGAAGCCCTCTTTAGATAAGTCGATCGGTCGCCTGACTGCTATAGTGCCATCGAGAACATCACTCGGGAAGATACTCTCTAGTACCTAGGTAATCGGGTAGTATGGCTAAGGGTACAGTCTATCCTCCTTAGTTAGTGCCTTGAGATATTGGGCTGAGTACTATTGTTGGACCCCACACGTATATCAGAGAGCTATAGCACAGGTAAAACCCTTGTCTATAGAACCCTTGAATACCTAACCCTTTGTTGTTGGGATCTTCTCACACAATGGAGGATCCCAAGCTCCGTCAGTCATGAAGGCTTCTTGGCCTGCCACAGGTTACACTGGAGCCACCCCTGCCACCATTAAGGCAGAAGCTAGACCAACAAGGGTCTTTTGAAGCGACCAGGTTACAAACCATTGTGCCCGAACAACCCCCAGAGGAATCGACCGTTTTGGACCTTGAAGCAACCGCTCTTGGCTCGGTTGAGACCTCAACAACTGATCTCTTGGCACCTTTTATTGTACCAATTCAATTTTACGATCACCAGATAGTGTCACACACAACAATGGAAACAAATGTTGTTACTCCTTCCGAGAATTCTTCAGTTCCCACCACAGTTGTCACCACAAGAGAGTCATATCCTAACCTACCGTTGTCGGTCTGAGCCACCATGGTCTTGACTGCAAGTACTTCGCACAGTGGTCCAAACTCGTCTTTGGCGGTGGCCACAACCCCTTTCACACCTAGTGCGACAGGCCCTCCATTCTCATACAGTATGCCTAGCTTGGGTACAAGTCCTGTACTGTCCTACTCCACTTTACAGACTTTGGGTCTGGGGGCAGGGAGCTCTAGCGCTCGTCTACAAGGTCACATGGGGGGCACTCCTGTCCCTTTTAACACTTTTCCTTACGCAGGAGGTCATATCCCTCCTTCGCCCCCTTCACTCGATGGTTCGCATCAACAATCCGCCAAGCAACCTACACACAATAGTTTATTTGGAGTGGGGAGTCAAGGACCACCTTCGCATAGTATGCCGGTAGGTTCGACACCGTTTTCTTGGAACAAAACGTTTGGTAACGACACCTTTTCATCAGCTACTTTCGTGACCTGGGGCAACCCCATTTTTGGACAATCTACTCCTGGGCAGGGTACTATTCCTACACAGGGAGCAAACTTAGCAGGACCTTGGAATTCAGGGCAAGGATCCGTTCCCTCCTCCGGAATGCCGATCTGGGGTAATTCTTTCCACAATCAATGAAACTCCGGAAAAACTACTATGCCTATCCCTACGGAACCGACATGGGGTAATCCTTCTCAAAGTCCTTCGAACACAGTGCATGCCCAACAATTATGTCCTATTTGGGAAATCATCCGATGATGTCTCCACACATGCAAAATCCTTACGCTGGCCAGGGCCATGGTTTTTACCAGAATCCGGGCCAGTAGCCAAACTTTTCCTGGCAACCTAGTGCCAGTCAAACTCCAAGACCCTTTTTCCCAGTTTATCAATAGCAACCCAATCTACCTTTCCTAGCGACTTTACACTTTCCAGATTTGACGAGGTTGTTGAATGACTCCATTTGTCACGATCCGTGTTGGCCTCCTATGCCGACAAAGTTGCCTTCGGACATTCCAAAGTTCGAAGCCAAGCCTAATGAATATCCAGGAGATCATGTGACTACCTTTCATCTTTGGTGCTCATCTAACTCATTGAAAGATGACTCTGTACAGTTGCAATTGTTTCAACGCACTCTCATTGGGAGTGCCGCGAAATGGTACATTGAGCTCGATCACTCAAGATACTCTTCTTTTGGTGAATTGGCAATGGCTTTCCTTAACCATTTCCAGTTACCTATGAGATACGATGCTGGCACAGAGCTACTCGCTAATTTCGAACAGACAACAACGGACCATATCTCTGATCACATCCAAGAATGGAGATGCCAAAAGAGTTTAATCAAAGTACCAGTCCCACTAGCATTCCTTCTTGAGTGGTTCCTTAAGTCTTTGGTCCCACAGTTATCCAAAGACGTCGCGACATCCAGAGTTTTCTCTGAAGAAGACACCATCATGAGGGCTCAATAGTTTGAGCTCATCTATTCTCAGTTTGGTTTATTATACAACATCTTGCCAGATGCGCCACGTTCAATACTGGATAAAAATAGACAGAGAGTTGGACCACATGCCGATGGTATCGTTGGTTCAACACAAACTAATCCCACTGAGAAATTGACAAAGCAATTGTAGCAGTTATCCATACAACACATAGCGGCCAACCAAACTACTGCTTTGGCTGCTCCCCCTACCCAAATGTCGGAAGTACACACAGTGCAGTCGACTAACCCAAAGGCCACCCAACAGCCTAAAGGGAAGAAAAAACAACGAAAGAAGGGTAAGGGGGATAAAAAAACCCAACGGAAGGCGAGGTATCCTTGCAACTTGTGCGTGGAAGACCACCTGACCCATCTATGTCCTCAGCTTGCAAAGGCCCAAAAATTTGTCACACAATAACAACAGGCGGTGTTGACGAACCCATTTCAGCATGGGCAAAATCTAACTCAAGCCTCTGCAAGTACGAAAGGGGGAAACAAAGAAAACTACCCACCTCCAGACAACCCCTCATCTGCGAACGTATATATGGTTAGGGGTGATGATTTCATATCAACTAGAGTGCACGATTATAGTAAACCAAGCACTTTTGAGAAGGGTAAAGAAGCTGACCTCCCATCTCTTCCTCTACATATTGAGAAAATGTTGGGAGAAACAATGACACGCATTCCAAAAGGTGCATTTAAAAAGGATTCTCATAACCCAAATGCAAGGGCCACCCAGAACTACTCTGTGGTGGAAGATTTATCAAAAACCCCTTGTGCGATGTCTGCTTTGGAGGTCCTCCAAAGTTTCCCTTCTTAGAGAAAAGCCTTGTTAACCGCTTTGGGCTCTACTGAGACTTGTAATCCGGGTACCATCATGTTAGATACAACCGACCTAAAACTTCGTCTGCCTTACCATGTAGCGTTTCAGATAGTAGTGGCTTACCCCATGAAATTTTTTACATGGAATATCTTCTGCACAGTGGTCGATGAGGGCGCCTCGACATGCATTATGTCGTTGGCATGTTGGAAGGCCATTGTCCAACCCATTTTGTCTCCATCACCTACTCTCCTCACTGCTTTCAACAATCGTTCGTTCCGACCACATGGCATCGTTCCTTCTTTCCCCGTGCAGTTAGGAGGGAAGACCGTGTGTGTTGAGGTAGAGGTAGTCGATGTTCCCCTCGACTATAACCTCTTGTTAGGACGTAGTTGGACTTATGCTATGCAAGCTGTGGTTGCTACAGTTTTCCAGGTCTTGTTGTTTCCACACGAGGGCTGGATAGTAACCATCGATCAATTGTCTTTATCCAGACCTGATCCAGTTTTGGGGGCATCCACGGTCCCGTTGATTAATAATCCTCAACCAGGTGTCGACAACGTAGGAGTTCATTTGTGCCCATATTTGATGGGTACCTTCAATTACCCACCTCTGCAGGGGGATATCAAATTTATATCTAATCACCATAAGGTTGAGATTTTTCAAGTTTCGTGATTCCGCACGACTTACTTCGAGGATCCATGGATTCTTCCTTCCCCATCAGCCACGATGGATGAGACAGGGCACCCAGGCATGTCCATGCCCTTGTCTTCCGCTGAAGTAGTGTACTCTTTAGTTCAGCAAGCTTCAACTAATACTGATCCGACTCCTGCACAAGAGTTAGATCCACTTCTAGAGCCTATTTGGGCTTAGGGTTCTCTCGCTAACGTTGATTCGTTAGACTTAGTCTTGCCTTCTGGTGAAGCAGTAATCGAAGCAATGGTCTGGACAAACCTTGGGAATATCTTCATCATAGATCATATTTTCTCCCAGAGTTAAGCCGAATCAAAGCAGGAGAGTTCACCATGACCATGACGGGAGATCAGCCATGTCCTATTAATCTCTTAGCTACACATGAAATTTATGCTAAGGGAAATATGGAAACTATTGTTGAAACTATACCAATCAACATCTCCTGAAACCCTGGCATCGTGGAGAACGTCTTCGTCGAAGCGGATTTCTCCCCCGAAGAGATTCAAATCTACACGGATCTTTTCAAGGAATTCCACGACGTTTTTGCCTGGTCTTATGAGGAAATGCCAGGTATTGATCCAAAAATAGTTGAACATGAAATAACAACGTATCCTGATGCCAAGCCTGTTCGACAGAAACTTCATCCAGTTAATCCTAAGAAAGCAGCAACCATCAAGATTGAGGTTGAGAAATTGCTAAAGGAAGGCTTTATCTATCCTATCCATTTGACTCAATGGGTGTCAAATTCTGTGTCGGTCAATAAAAAACGAGGCACGACTCGTGTATGTACCGATTTTCGTGATTTGAACAAGGCATGTCCCAAAGATAATTTTCCAACACCGTTCATCGACCAGATCATTAATGAATGTGCTGGTTGCGAAGCCTTTTCTTTCATGGATGGTTTTTTGGGATATAATCAAATCCAAATCAAACCCGACGACCAACACAAAACGACATTCATTTGTCCGTGGGGTACATTCGCATATCGTAAGATTCCTTTTGGTCTTAAAAATGCTGGATCCACCTTCTAGCGGGCCATGTCAATTGATTTTCATGATCTCAAGCATATAGTCGAGGCCTATCTAGATGATTTAGCATCACGATCTCGCAAGAGAATGGATCATCCTACACACCTTAGACTAATCTTCGAACACTGTCGCTACTTTAGGATTCGCTTGAATCCAAATAAGTGCAGTTTCTGCGTAATGTCAGGATGTTTGTTAGGTTTCATCGTATCAACAACAGGGATCATGGTTGATCCTCTCAAGGTGGAGGCAATAATCCAGTTGCCCCCCCAACGTACAATCCTACAACTTCAGAGTCTACAAGGCAAGGTGAACTTCTTACGACGCTTCATCGCCAACTATGCCAAAATCACCAAGGGCTTTATGTGTTTACTGAAGAAAGACGTTCCCTTTTTCTGGGATGAAGCCGCTCAATGCTCTTTCGACGCATTAAAACACGCCCTCACAACTGCGCCTCTGCTATGGTCACCTAACTATAACAAAGATTTCTTATTATATATGACTGCCACAGAGTCAACTATTGGCATGGTTTTAGTTCAGGAAGATGATTCGTTCTCAGAATACGTGATCTTTTACTTGAGCTGAGGCCTCGTAGGACCGAAACTTAATTATTCTCATATCAAAAAACTTGCGTTGGCAACAGTTCATGCTGTTCAACGGTTCTGTCATTATGTTCTGTTTCGTAAGACCACCGTCATTGCTGCCGTGAATCCATTCCAGTACATGTTGACACAACGGGTTATAGGCAGAAAAATCAGTAGATGGATAGTAATCCTCCATGAATTTGACTTAGAATTCGTTTCAGCAAAGTCCAAAAAGTCATTGGTCTTCGCGGAGCTTATTTTGGAACTTCTGGTTGAGTCAGGTGACGGTGTGCCTGAAGAATCGCCTATCTAGGGAGATATGTTTTTGATCACATCTTCAGATCCTTGGTACGGAGATATACTTATCTATCTCCAAACTTCGAAGTGCCCCACTTTTGCTTCTCGTGATGAGCGTCGGCGTATACACCATCAGGCTAAGAATTATCTCATACTCAATGATACGTTGTATGGGAGAGGTGTAGACTGCATCTTATGTTGATGTCTCACACATGAGGAGGCAGTCATCGTGCTCAACGATTTCCATACCGGAGCTTGTGGCAGTCATTTGTTTGGGTTGGAAACAACCCAAAATATTCTACGAGTAGGTTACTTGTGGCCGACACTTATCAAAGATTGTATAGAATCGGTCAAGAAGTGCCATCCATGCCAAGTCTTCTCTCAGAAGATGAGGGCACATCCTGCTCCTATGTTTCCTGTCATCACAGTTGGTCCCTTCACCAAGTGGGGGATTGATTACACTACTTGCAACCCCCCGTCAGCAAGGGGGCACCGCTATATCATCGTAGCTGTAGACTACTTCACTAAGTGGGTCGAAGTTATGCTAATGTTTAAAGATGATGGAGAGACTGCAACTCTCTTTTTATTCAACCAGATCATAGCAAGGTTCAACGTACTGAGAGAGATTGTTACTAACCATGGCAGTCACTTTCAGAACCAAATGATGACCGAATTAACATCAAATCTTGGGTTACAGCAAGAGCATTCATCACCCTACTACCCCCAAGCCAATGGGCAGGTGGAAGATGTAAACAAAACTCTTAAGACTATTCTACAGTGAACTATCAACTCGGCCAAGTCAAATTGGCATTTGATGTTATACTCGACATTATGGTATTACCGAACATCTGTTAAGACTACAACCAGTTTCTCACCTTTTCAACTCATTTACGGGTTGGAGGCAGTCTTGCCCATCGAATGTTAGATCCCATCTCTAAAATTGGCAGTACAATTATTGCCAGACACTTCTCTACTTGAAGAATGATTATTACACCTTGAGAAGCGTCGTGATGCGGCCTTGGCCAACGAGGCTCACAAACATAAGGTCAAGTGTCAGTATGATAGGTCTGTTCGTCCTCGGATTTTCTCTGAAGGTGACCTTGTCCTAGTCTATGACAAAGATAAGGACCCCCTGGGGGAAGGAAAATTCAAACCCATGTGGTTCGGACCCTTCATCATAAAAGAGGTATTAAAAAAGGGCGCTTATCGTCTGGTTGATTTTGAAGGGAATGCTTTGGTAGAGCCTAGAAATGGGCTCTACCTCAAGAAGTATTACTCATAGGAAGGTCGTTGTGGGTAACTTTTTTAACATATGTATAGTCTTTGTACTATTACTTTTTAGTTCCTTTTAAGTATTATGGACGTGTCATTGATGTTATCTTTCGTCAATATGGAAGATGTCAAGTGATTTCGATGTGTTCATGGGGTATGCAGACGGTTCTAGTCGGCACACTCAGAGGCTTGCCTCCACAACTTGGGTAATCTTTACACCTCAGGGCCAGTTGTTATCTTCCGGAGGTATATGCTTAGGTGACACCACAAATAATGTCGTCGAGGATAGTGCAATTATTGAGTTGCTTCGTGATGCCTTGTCATTGGGTATCTCTCATCTCTGGGTCTATCTCGATGCTCAACTGGTTGTGTCGCAGCTAAACAGAATATACCAGGTTCATGATCCAACTTTACACCGACGATTCCTTAGGGTACGTCTCTTAGAACAAAAATTTGATTATATTACATATTTTCATGTTTCTAGGAGATTAAACCAAATTACAGATACTCTAGCTAATCAAATTTTAGATTGGCATCTTGCACACATATGAAGGAACATTGACATAAGCACGTAAATACATTTTTGCACACGTGATCCATACGACACAAAAGATCAAAAAACCATATATAACATCATAAAACAACCAGAGTACATAGATGGATTCAAGCGCCTAAAAAATGAGACTAATAACGAGTCACAGGGCTTATGCCCTTAAAAATATATACAAGTAAGTGCTCATGGCACGTAAAAAGTCTAAATAGGTTCAGGGCCTATGCACCCTGTTATAATAGTCCACAGCATGGGCTAAACGCCTAAACAATCAGACCCATGTCCGAGGTGCCCCCACTACATGAGGCTGCATGGATGGCGGCAGGTCCTCTATCTCTGCCATCGAGACTATGCGAGTGAGTGCAGTGAAGTTCCGCTCAACTCGTCTAAGGACCCTCTCAGCCTCCCCGGCTGGGAGGTTCCCTGCTACTTCTGCTCCCTCGGCGGCGACAGCTGAGGCTTCTGGCCGTGGATGACGCCTATTCCGTGCATAATCGATAGGTTGCATGGGTCCCACATCTGCATGCAACAAACGTATACCCATCAAATACTCTAGCATACAAAAAAAATGATATATATAACAAAAATGACATAAAAATTACATATGCAAACAAAAAAAATACAAAGGTGGAGACTTACCCATCTCTCCTCGCTCCTCACCAAGAGGCACGAGTATCTCAGGATCTCTAGAAAAATCTATCCCTGCATATGGGTAATCCTCAATCACAGGGATCTGCCATGATAGCCACACAAAGAAGTCATCATCGAAGGACTCATTGGTCCTTCCACCACCCTGTCATGGCAGTAATACTGCCCATCTACACACTGCAGGAAAAGAGGCCTAATGTCCTCATACTACTTCCCGAGGACTAAAGCTCAGAAATCTCTGAAAGAAGAATGAACACAAAATGATCCCGAACCCAAAGTTCCTTTGTGTCCACTGTCGGCAATATGTCAATTGCCTCTTCATACACTCGAGCAGTGTGGTACTCCAGTCAAAAATCTGTGCATTCAAGCACTGGATAACACAATTCATCTGTGCGCGAGACGCCTGATGCAAGGCTGATGAACCGGTAATCCGCCCAATCAATAATAATATCGCCTGCAATGATAGGTTAGTGATGTTATTGATGGGTACCTGGGAGCCCGCACGGTCGGTCCCAGCCTCACAGTGCTCGGCTATCAGTTTCAATATCTTACTCGGTCCCACAGGAAACATCCTGAAGTTGACTGGTTCCCCTCTCCTTGAGAGGCCAATCAAAAAATAGATATTCTCGGTGGTGGGCACCAGTGATTTCCCCTCTAGCATGAAGGCCTCTGCATCAGGGTGCTAGTAGTCAATCAAGGCATTTAGTAGCCTTGGTTGCGCTCGCATAAATGGACACATGAATAACTTTAGTAAACCACATTGCATCAACACGGCCACGACATTTGGATCTCCCACAACCAACTCACTGATTGCTTCATGCTCCCTTTCCCTCCACTGGACATACATCCTGCCAACACAACAAAGTTCAGGAGGGTCAGTACTTGCCCTTTAGTTCTCTTTTTGCTACAAAAGGGGGGTCCACGTGAGCTGTAGAGGCAACAGTTGTGTGTACACATGGGAAACCTTTACTCTGCCTGAGTGTACACGCGGCCTATCTAGAGACAACCCGCGTGTACCTAGGGCCAACCTTTTAAAGGTCAACACCCACCCAAAAAATGAAAGCAAATGCAAAATTGAGGAATTGAATAGCTAGAGAAGGGAGTTTGTACTTACTTGGTCTAAGCGGAAGTTCGTCTCATCCACTGTAGCTCCTAGAATCACCATTTTTAGCAAAGGGGGTCTTTTGGCTCCAGAGTCAATTTCCAAATCAGCAATGGTGATAATGAGCTGCCAGCTTCTATTTATAGACTTTTTGGCCTATTTTTGTCACTTTTTTGGCCTCCCTTATCAGTTTCTTTATACCAAAAACCAT
>ML782075.1:303121-319773 GCA_009831015.1 Picea engelmannii | reverse complement strand
TTTGGCTCCAGAGTCAATTTCCAAATCAGCAATGGTGATAATGAGCTGCCAGCTTCTATTTATAGACTTTTTGGCCTATTTTTGTCACTTTTTTGGCCTCCCTTATCAGTTTCTTTATACCAAAAACCATTTAGAGTGATTCAGGAGTTATATGGGAGGGATTTGATTGGGTATTGGGACACTTTTTTTTGAGTTTTGAGAAAATTTTGACGATCCATGAAATTTTTTCCAAGAATCAACTTGAGCATATAGGTTAGGTTACTACCCTGACTTTTGCGTCTCGTTGTCTTTTTCCTCTGCTATAGGATTGATCCCATCAGGTTGTGACACATAACCATCATATCTACTTTAGAAGTGTCGCAACTTGGCAGTAGAGATTACCATAACATGGATGCCCTAAGTAGGTCCTGGTTGCATTATGGTGTCCATGTCGTCTCTAAAACACTGTAGGCTCGGGAGTCCTTATAGTATTTTCTGAATATGAGTTTGAGCCTCATTTGCATGATTCTTCTTCGCTCTTTGTATCACCCTCAGGACTCCCAAAAAATAAAGGGTCTCCTTTTAAGCCCTTTTCAGACCCTCTAAACATGAAAAGATTGCCGAGCGATCTTGTGGCCTTTCATGCTCGTTAAATTGAAATTTGATGTCACGTCTGTCCGACGATAGTTTACCCCTTTTTCGGTCTGGATGGTCAAATGTACGAACAAAGGTATACTCTATAGAACTTCCATTCTTTAGAAGAGTACTCTCAGGTATAATTTTATCCCTTTTTCGGGCCTGAGGGACTAAACTTACGAAAAAGAAACCCCCACGGAGTCCATAGTTAAGCTCTTTTCAGACTCCCTAAAATTGAAAAGATCGTCGAGTGACCTTATTCTTTCACACTCGTTAAATTGGTCCAGAAGAATATTCCCGACGGAGTCCATAGTTAAGATTTTTTCAGACTCCTTAAAAGTGAAAAAAAGGCCGAGTGATCTTGTCCTTGTCACACTCGTTAAAATGGTTTTGAATCGACGTCTAATCGGTGCTAGTTTACCCCTTTTTTGAACCGAATAGACTATCTTCAAAAAAGGTACCCCAGTGGAGTCTGCTTTTATGTTTTTTCAGACTCTCTAAATATGAAAAACCACCGAGCTTACCTGCTTTGGGCTCGCTAAACTTACATCGAAGGACGTTACCATTGTGTGTTTTATCAACCACATTTGCATACCTTATCCACCAGCCTTGTGACAGTTTTCTTCCGCGTCTTCACACCTTTGGCCGCCGGAGGATTTTTCCCGAGTATCATTTTACTAGAACATCATTCTTGTCCTTGTGCCTTGAGATTGTATGTTTGCAATACTTGTTCCTCCATTGTAACGTAATATTCCTTTATTCTTTTTCCGCCATTATTGAAAAGAACAAAAAAATCAAATATACCCCAAAAAGAGGAAGGAAAAAGTATTTTCTTTATTGGCAGCATAATGAGTCACCCTTGGATAAAGCACATCTATCCATTTGTTCATCAGACTATGGGATGTAGTACGACCTTAGGAATTTGTTCTCGCTATATAGACTTGTGTCCTCCATCGTTTGGTTATTATTCCAAACATATGGAGAGTTTGCATTGCCTCCTGCTTCGTAGACTTATGATTAACATTCATGCTACCTGAGTCTCATCACTTATCGTGCTATTGTCCAAGGGAAGTTTGTCACTAAGCCTAAGTCGGCCCCTCTGCAATGTGTCTTTTGTTTGCATACCCAGCTATCCTGAACGTCCAATCAAGTCCTTGTTCGAAATCACTGAAGCCTTCAGTCCGATCATCAAGATTATCAAGTCTGTGACCGATGAGCCATCGAAGACCTCTGGGTAGTGCATTCGTACACTCATATTACACTCCTACCCAAGTTTTGGAAGATTTTGAAGTTGTTTCTCGAGCTCTGAAGATCTCATCTCCAGCCATCAGGCCGAATCAACTTTTGGAAGATGGATACTCTATATGTACATCTTTCTGATTTTGAGATGTAGCTCCGCTGTGTATTGTTCGTGGCTACTCTTTATAGTTATTTGACATGGATCTACAGTGTATTTGATTGGTAGCCATGGTTCTATTTTTATCCTGAGCATGGGTATGCCTCCCTCAGTGAGACATTTGTTATTTTGCAGATGGCACCTCCTGGTTCCTAATCCTTGGGCTCAATCGTTCGGCACATCAGTAAAGATTGGTAATGTATTTCGGCCATCAGATGCTCTTCTGACCTCACACATTAGGGGGCATCTGTTATAAACCTAAATTGCACCAGACATGCTTACCTGGAATTAGGCCAACTCACATCCTTTCTTTGCCAAAAACACTACTGAACAACTCTTTGAAAATCCTCTTGTGTAAAGGCCCACGCGCCCTAACCCACTACTGCATGCGTGTACACGCTGGCTGAACCAAAACAGCCTGCGTGGACCGACAAAAGCATGAAAAAATGAAAGTTTCCAATGGAACAAAAAGCTATGGGTGAGTTAACTGAAACTCCCAGCCATGCATGGCCGAGGGTTTGTCCAAATACCTAGCTCCTTCTAGCTTATAAAAGAAGGGGTAGGGGTACCATTTGGAAGGAGGAATAATATAGCAAAGAAAATCTGCCCATTTATGTGTTCCATTTTCCCAACCCTTTAGCCTTTCCTAATGCCAAAGGAGATTTAAAGCAAATCAGTTGAAGGATAGAAGAAGAGGAGCCCAGGATCAGGTTCAAGGAGTGGTGGCCGGTCTCAGCTTTTGTAAAGTTGACTCATTTTAAGTAATAAAGAGAATGCTTTTCCCGTCCCAATTCATGAACTTTTTATGGTTTGATTAGTTTATGTTTGATTTCTAACCCGTGAGTATATAAGTAATATGCATGCATAGTTTTTTCTCGTCTTGAATGCAAGTCAGCTTTGGAAGGAGTATTGCGAACAAGCAATCAAGTACAACGGAGGATCGACATCAAATGCCGGTAACAAGGTAGGTGGATCTTTCCATGCATTTACTAAGAAAAAGGGATTTAAATCTAGGGATGAGGGTAGAAAGTAATTTATATTCAGTCATATTTGCATGCAAAGTCTGAACTCTATTTTCTAGTATGGGGAAAAACACCCTACGGACTAGCAAATAGAGTTCAAACTTTGCATGCAGATATGACCGAATAGAAATGACTTTCTACACTCATCCCTAGATTTAAATCCCCTTTTATTAGTAAATGCATGGAAAGATCCACCTACCTTGTTACCGACGTTTGATGTCGATCCTCTGTTGTGCTTGATTGCTTGTTCGCAATACTCCTTCCAAAGTTGACCTGCATTCAAGACGAGCAACAACTATGAATGCATACTACCAGGGATGATTTTAAGGATGGAAATTTATTTTAAAATATAGAAACCTTGGCGAATCTTACTAATACTTCATATGCCAACTATAAATGTTTGGCGATATGTTTGTAAACATATTCAAATTTCTATGGATTTTAAGTGTTTTGTATAAAATTTTGGCGATTTTTAAGGTAAAATAATTTTATCCTATAGAATTTGGGCGAATCATTTTTAGAATGGCGAATATTTTTTTGGGACAAACCATGGAAAATTAGCCCATGAGAAAACTTTAGCCCCTAAAATCATCCTTGCATACTACTTATATACTCACGGGTTAGAAATCAAAGATAAACTAATCAAACCATAAAAAGTTCATGAATTGGGACGGGAAAAGCATTCTCTTTATTACTTAAAATGAGTCAACTTTACAAAAGCTGAGACCGACCACCGCTCCTTGAACTTGATCCTAGACTCCTCTTCTTCTGTCCTTCAACTGCTTTGCTTTAAATCTCCTTTGGAATTAGGATAGGCTAAAGGGTTGGGACAATGGAACACGTAAATGGGCAGATTTTCTTTGCTATATTCTTCCTCCTTCCAAATGGTACCCCTACCCCTTCTTTTATAGGCTAGAAGGAGCTAGGTATTTGGACGAACCCTCGGCCATGCATGGCCGGGAGTTTCAGTTAACTCACCCATAGCTTTTTGTTCCGTTAGCAACTTTCATTTTTTCATTCTTTTGTCGGTCCACGTGGGTTGTTTTGGGTCAACTAGCGTGTACACACACGCAGTAGTGGGTTAGGGCGCGTGGGCCTTTACACAAGAGGATTTTCAAAGAGTTGTTCAACAGTGTTTTTGGAAAAGAAAGGATATGAGTTGGCCTGATGCCAGGTAAGCATGTGTGGTGCAATTTAGGGTTATAACACCCTTGGGGGACATAAACATAAACAAATTAAAAAAGACAAGATCTATTGCAGCACAACTATGTTCGACTTGTCAAATCACTACACTTTTCTTACTGGTTAAGCATTTGGGGATTTCATTTCTACAATATTCTTCAGACTGGAGTATAACTCCGCAGGTGTAAAAGAAAAGTCTTGAAATTTTTTCACCATTATTTGAGACCTATTCCATTGGATTCATCTCTTCGCCCTTATCACATTCATCCATATCATTTTTCGGCAAAATTTTTGACCTCACCCGCCCCTTTTCAGTTCACCCATCCTCATGGCCCATACCCATAGCCAAGACCTGGAAGCCCGCTTCAACACCTTGCAATCTGGTCTCCTCGAGACCTAAAAAGAAGTAAAACAACTCAGTGCCAATTTTGCCTCAATCGATACAACCATCAATACAACCATAAATACAACCATGCAGTCCTCAATGGAGGAATTCAAACACGAACTGACCACCCAGCTTGAATCTGTCTTTTCATCACTCTGCACCAATATGAAGATACCTACAGATGACCCTTTCTCTGACGCACCTCCAAAGACTGAAGGTGAACATTCCTCCCATTCCCATACCTTTCAGCACCATCACTTTCAATGTGACCTACGCCTTACGCGGGTGGATGTGACCAAATTTGATGGCGTGGACCCCACTGGTTGGGTAACCCAAATGGAACATTATTTCTCTTTATACGACATTACAGATGACTTGGCCAAACTTCGGTATGGTGTTCTCCATCTAGATCAAGAACATTGGCAATGGTGGCAATGGAGAAAAACTTCCCGTCAAGGGTATATTGCTTGGACCCAATTTGTGAGTGAGCTTTATGAACACTTTGACACTTACACCAACCATTTGGGCCGTTTGAAAAAATTGAAACAATCAGAAACAGTAGAAGACTTCATAGCTGCCTTTGAGCGCATGGATTTTTGAACAAAGGGCATAACTGATGCTTTCTTTCGAGAGTGTTTTATCAGTGGCCTAAAGGAGGAGATTCGGGCCCATGTCCTCATGGCTCGACCCTAGAGTTGGGTGGAGGCTACTAATAGAGCTTGTTGACCGCCTATTCAGATATGGGGTCAAATCATGTGCCATGAAGATATGCATCATCAGATGCAAATATGTTGAAGACAATATTGGTTCTACTTGGGCATTTTATGCTCCAACACAAATTTTTGTAATTGAAATTTCCGCACCCCTGCGTGGGTTAATAATGTAATAAGTATGCATGGATCATAGTTAGGTTAGGTACCTTGGGATGTTTTCATTAGGAGATTTCTTTTCACCGAGGGTTTTTTATCCTCAAGTTGTCAACTGGGCTTTTTAGCCTGGTTGATTTCCCATGAGTTTTTCCCTCACACATGCAATAATTCCTCCAAAGTGGTGAACGGTGTTATAATGATTTCATCCTTTGGTAGATATTGTTTAGGAATGATGTAAATGACCATGCCAGACAGTGTAGAAAGTTTCGCAGAATTTCGTCGAGTCTAGATAGGTTTTTTTTTAATTAATTAAATTTTAATTATTTAATTAATTAAATGTTATTTGAGCAAATATTGTAAAAACTAGGTTTTTGGGATTTTGATAGGGGTATTTGTGCTAAAAAGAAATGGAGTAGCACCCCCTACACCCATTGACCAAGTTTCATCTCAGTCGGACGAATTTTGCTATGCCTTTGTCCACTTAGAGTCAGAGTCAGTCAAAACAACAATTTTAATTACTAAGGTGACATTGCCAGAATGTCAAATTATTGTAATTTTTGAGTTATTGAGTAAGTGTTAAGGTGGCAAAGAGAAAGTTAGACCCTCCTAACCTACCCAACCCAACCTAACAACTTCACAACTTAAAACACCCCTTAACCCATACCCCCTCACTCTTTGACTCACGCCCTAGGGGGATTTGCGCCCCCCTCATCACAAACCTTGGTTGTATCCCTTGTAAATTGGTGTGGGCCCCTCCTATGTGAGGTGCGCTCCTCCTAAACCCTCACCACACTAAAACCTAACCCCTAATACTCTAACTCTCATTCTAACCTCACGCCCCTCTCTCTACCTCACACCCCCAAGGGGGAAAGACGTCCCCCCTTAACCCAAAACCTTAGCTAACAACTAATTTATGATTGTGGGCCCCTACCTTTTACCTATTACGCCCTCTTTAGCCTAGTAACTCACTAATGTGTGGACCACAACCTTCCACCTCACCTATCCAAGTCAAAAACCCTAGCTTGGGTGCCCCTCTCTTAGAGATTTGCTCATTTGCTTATGATGTGACACTTGGAGTTCATCCAAGTGCCTTCACTTTGCTTGAGGTATAAATACAACCCTTCCTCACCCTTTTTCCTCACCATTCTTTGAGCTAGTGTTATTACGCTGAAATTTCACCTCACTATCACTCTCTTTCTCTTGCCATCTTGCCATCTCACTCATTGCTCTTGAGAGTCTTGGAGCAAGTATTTCTCCAACACTCTCATAGTTGATTAATAAATCTTTGGAGGATTTTGAAAACACCAAGAGTATTCTGGTTTCTTTCTTGCACATGAGGTGACTTTGCACTGTTCAAGTTTTTTTTGTGTAGTATTGAGTAGATCTTTGGTAAAGTATTTTACTAGAGTAGATTAGCAAAGAGTATTCTTGCTGGTTTATACTTGTTGGATAGCTAAGGGTTTGAAGTATTTCATATTGTTAGTCTATTCAAGCTTGTTATCTATTTCCATGCTTCACTTCTTGCTTTGAGGTTTGCAGGTTGCTTCAAAGGGATTGTTGGGATAGCATCAAGAACGAGCCTACCCTCAAAACCTTCTCACACTCCTAGCTTACTTAATCTCTTATTTTCTGCACACATTCCATTTATATTTCAGTTTTCTAACCCTCTTAGATAGGTCAAAAATATTTACTTTCACTTGGAGATTTCATGTGAAAATTTTCTGTGTAAAAACAGAAAGTTTTCTTGACATTTGTGTGTGTTTGCATCATTTCTAGCAAGCTTTTGCTTGCTGGTTTTTGCAGGTTCTTACCAGAAACAAGGGGAAACGCTGCCCAAATTCGTCCTCAAGACTTCCCCAAGAACCCTCCTTGGTTGGGTAACAAATTTCTTACCTTTCCCTTGTAAATTCATGTTTTTCTCTTCTATTTCATTGATTCTTTTTGTATCATTGTAAACTAACACATATTGCCTACACCTTGGGTGTGTAATTGGCCTAGCCAACCCCCCAAAATCGTTGGGCTAGATTAGTTTGTTTTTATTTTGCAAGTTATTTCTCATTTAGTTGTTGGCCCCTCTTGTCCACAAGACGAGGTAGTGTGGCCTTTTTCATAATAATAATTTTGTTTATTTGTTTAACAACTCCCTTTGGCCAAAAATGGTAGGCTTGCCTCCACCTTGGTCATTGTGAGTGGTTTTCATTTTTTCCAAGTTTTTATTTCATAAGTTAGTTGCCTACACCTTGGGAGAGTAATCCCGAAAATCGTGAGGCTTAAAGGAAATTTATTTATGTTGATGATCTATGTGTTATGATGGTATAAATCTTCTAGAGTAGTCATCACATATAATATTTGATCTCTCACATATGCTTATGCTCATCATGATAAATGGTTTAATGGTTTAGAATCTATCTTAAGTGCCAAATTCATTATTTTCATAAGTCATTATACTATTTACAATTTTAAGTATTTGTGATCTAATCATGGTTTAGGATCTTACTCATTACTTTGTCAAGTTCTTATTTCTTTAACACATCTGTCATTTCAATGGTTAACATATGTGTGGATGAGTAATCTAAGATCTTAAAGTTTCACTCTCATTATCATTAGGCAAGCTATTCTTGCCCTTTTTCCTTTTTCAAAGTTGAATATCTAGATGATGGATGAGATGCTATGGTGATTGTCTTTACTTTATGTGCTTTTCATTCATGTTATCTTGACTTTATGGGCTAAACATTCACATTCATAGCTTTATATTTTCAAGTAATTTTTTGTTATAAGTAGCAAGCTGTCCTTGCTTTAATTTCACATCTCTCTTTCAAGTTTACTTATGGAATGGTGATGAATGAATGATATATCTCTTGCAGATTTCCATTTATGTTTTGATGTGTTTATGGTTATCACTTTTACATCTTGCAAGCACACTCATAACAACAATTTTCAATTCGTTTTTGGGCTAAAAACTAAAATTTTAAGCACCTAAAACACTCCTAAAATCAACCCAACACACCTAAAGACCCGCCCGAGGGTCATAATAACATTTAGACAACTTAGGAAGCTTTATTCATCCATCTCCACCATCTAAAACGGGTTTGAGGAAATCAACGGAAGGAAGTGGCGGGGGATCGTCCCGTGATCCTCCAGGAGGGGATCCTTTCCGGGAAGTACTCTCACTGTCAGGGCTGACCTGGGAAGCTAGGGTGGGCCTCGTTGCCTTACTATCTTGAGCACCCGGCAGTCATTTGGCCAAGGGAGGAGGAAGCTTAAATCACCAACATAGTTTAGGGGGAGGGAAAATAAAATTAACTTAACTTTTAAGAAACTCCTTAACCATTTAGTTGCATAGATCACCCATGTGGTGTTGGGGGACTTAGATGTATGCTTAGGAACACACCTTGATAACAATTTCATGCTTTTTATCTTTATTGCAACTACATGGTTTATGTCTTAAATGTTTCATGTCTTAATGAGCATATGAGTTAAACATTGTTATATCTTGCTTCATTGCTTTTGTGGTGTGATTCAAGAAGGGGTTGAGTATCCCACTTGGGGAGGCATCACCTTCTTGAGTCTTGAGTGCTTTTATGGTTGCCAATGAAAAACAATCCAATAGAGTAAGTGCTATTGGGGCATGCTTGGCTTATGTGATGGTTTATGAATTTAATATCTTTCATCTCTCACATTCTGGTATCACTTATATCTAGTTCATTTGTATCTATTTATGTATTGTAACATCTTTAATTCCTTTTTGTAAGTACCTGTAATCTTTGGTTTGGGGTAGTTTCAAGTCACTTCACTTGTAAAAATTTTGTAATTGAACCACCCTTAAACTTAGTTGACCCCATTTCCCAACCTTAGGCACTAGTCTTAGTTGACTTAGGGAAAGGGCTGATTGACATATAGATAGACTTGCACTTTGCATTTGCTGCCTTAGCATCTTAGGCTAGTTTTCCCCCTTAGCCTTTAACCAACTAAAACCAACTCCTAGAACATAAACGTTTAATCCAATCTAGTAACTAGGGTCTACCCCCCTTTGCTTCCCTAGGAGTAAGCCTAGAAGGAAGAGGTTCCAGTCAAGGTGACAGTGTGGACTGTGAACCTAGGCATTGTGCCTCCAAGGACACACTAAGTGAGCCGGACTTAGCTCACGTTAGCAAGTGTGTATTAGGACGGCAATAGAGCTAAAGAAGCACAACAGGTTGTATCCTCTCAAAACCAAAAACCTTCTTTTATCCCTCTCCCTAAACCCATAAATCCCACTACTCCCTCTGCCCCATTAAAGATCCAAAAATTGACCAGGGCTGAAATGGCTGAACGCCAACTCAAAGGCCTTTGTTATAATTGTGATGACAAATATTTCCCAGGCCACAAGTGTAAGGAACAAAAGATTTTTATGACCATCTATGAGGATATTTCAGAAGAGGATGTTGAAACTCCCCTTGTGTCTGAGTCACCTGAAATCACTGACAAAACCCCTCCCTCAGACCCTCTCGAAGTGGAACTGGTGATTTCCCTCAATGCTCTCACTGGCTTCTCCGCTCCCCAAACCCTTAAGTTAATCGGTTACATCAAGCATCGGAAGGTCATCATTCTGGTTGATAGTGGAAGCATCCATAATTTCATTCATCGTTGCATTGCCCAAGATACTCATTGCTACATCCATGTCATCAACAATTTCCAAATCATGATTGCCAATGGTGGTTCAATGAAATGTGGAGGGCACTGTTAAAATTTTCGTCTCCAAATTGGTGACTACCACCTAAAATCCCATATGTTTGCTATCAACATGGGTGGTTGTGACATTTTGTTGGGTGCAGACTGGCTAAGGACTTTGGGTCCCATTCTCATGGATTTTAAGGAATTAACCATGCAATTCGACCAAGAATGCCACCGATATAAATTCCAAGGCATCACTATTGGTTCACCTGAGGTCATTAGTTCCCATCACATGGAAAAGATACTAAAAAAAGGTCATTATGGTGTCATTGCCCAACTCCATGCCATACAAGCAACAGAGACACCCCCGGTGCTGCAAGACCTCCAAGCCCTTCTTTCTAAACATCAAATGGTATTTTCCACTCCCCAAGGACTCCCTCCTTCCTGCGGTGTTCATGATCATTCCATTCCCCTTGTACCCGGAAGCCTTCCTCCCAATATCCGTCCGTATCGCCACCTCTTTTCACAAAAAAATGAAATTGAGAAAATAGTCTAGGAACTCCTTAATGCGGGTGTTATCCGCCCTAGTACGAGCCCTTACTCTTCTCTTGTAGTCATGGTCCTAAAGAAAGAAGGTTCTTGGAGAATGTGTCCTGACTTTCGTGCCCTCAACAAACTGATCATTAAAGACAAATTTCCCATTCCTGTCATTGATGACCTCTTGGATGAATTGAGTGGTGCCCAATTCTTTACTAAACTTGATCTTCACTTGGGCTATCGCCAGATACGTATGAAAGAGGAAGACATTCCCAAGACGACCTTTCGAAATCATGAGGGCCACTATGAGTTTTTGGTCATGCCCTTTGGCTTGTGTAATACCCCCTCCACCTTCCAAAGCCTCATGAATCATGTCTTCTGTCCCTTTCTTCGTCATTTTGTCTTAGTTTTCTTTGATGATATCCTCATCTATAGAAAAACCTGGACAGACCATCTTACTCACGTGGATCGAGTTCTCCACCTACTCTCTCAGCACCAACTTTTCCTAAAACAGTCTAAATGTGCTTTTGGTGCCTCAGAAGTAGAATACTTGGGTCATGTGGTTGGAAAGGAGGGCGTTAGGGTGGATCCGAAAAAGATTGAAGCTATGCAAGACTAGCTACACCCAAAGACTCTCAAAAGATTGTGTGGATTTCTGGGATTAACAGGGTATTATCACAAGTTTGTTAAGAATTATGGAAAGATTGCAGCACCTCTCACTCCTCTCCTCAAAAAGAACTCTTTCACTTGGACTTCAGCCACTGCTTAAGCTTTTCAAACCTTGAATATGGCCATGTGCACCACTCTGGTTCTGGCCCTTCCTGATTTCACAAAGACCTTTGCGTTGGAATGTGATGCCTCAAGGAAAGGAATCGGTGTTGTCCTTATGCAAGAGGGTCGACCTTTGGCCTTCACCAGCAAGCAACTATCTAAAAGGAATCTAGGCAAACCCATCTATGAAAAGGAAATGTTGGCTATTATGCATTCTGTTGATATGTGGCGCCCTTATCTCTTGGGGAAACGTTTCCAAATTAAGATAGACCATCAAAGCCTCAAGTACTTTCTGGAACAATGCATTTCCTCCCCGGAGAAATGAAAATGGGTGACTAAGATCTTTGGATATGATTATGAGATCATTTACAAGAAAGGCAAAGACAATGTGATGGCGGATGCATTGTCCTGAAAATATGAAGAAGAAGGATCCCTTTTTTCTCTTTCCTTCATTGTACCAGATTGGCTCCAAGCTGTTCGCCAGGAATGGCTACAAGATCCCAAAAGTTCGCATCTGATCCAACAATAGCTCCCCCAGGGTACTCTTGGCTCCAGGATGATCTTCGATACAAATGTCGTTTGTATTTAAGCAAACAATCAAAGCTTAAATCCATGGTACTTTCTGAGCTTCATGCTACACCCACAGTAGGGCACTTCGGGTTCACCAAAACCTATGACAAGGTCAAACATTCTTTTTTCTGGGATGGTATGAAACATGACATCCATAATTTTGTTGTTGAATGTGATGTGTGTCAACGCAACAAGGGAGAAATAGTCAAATCTCTAGGCACACTACAACCACTTCCGATTCCACCTGCTATTTGGAAGGATATCTCTATGGACTTTATTACCAGCTTACCCAAATCGAGAAATAAATCAGTCATAATGGTGGTTGTGGATTGGCTTTCCAAGTATGCTCATTTCTGCGCTCTTCAACACCCATTTATTGCATCCAAGGTGGCTCAAATTTTCATGGACCAGGTCTTCAAGCTTCATGGCATGCCGCACTCTATTGTTTTTGATCGTGACCCAACTTTCACAAGCAATTTTTGGCAAGAACTGTTCAAGCTACAGGGCACCCAATTGCATCTCAGCACAACTTATCATCCCCAGACTGATGGGCAAACGAAAGTTGTCAACAAATGTTTGGAAACATATCTGAGGTGTTTTGCCTCTAAAAAGAAAAATCAGTGGGCTCAATGGTTACCCATAGCTGAATGGTGGTACAACACTTCCTACCATACAGCTACACGCATGACTCCTTTTGAAGTGGTATATGGACATAAGCCACCTTCAGTTCTCTCATACTTACCAGGTACCTCGAACGTCCAGGCGGTTGACCAAACACTTACAGTTTGAGAGGATATTCTCCGTACCCTCAAAGAAAACTTGGCCATGGCACATAATTGCATGAAGAAACAAGCATATCAAGGTCACTCTAAACATCAATTTGCAGAAGGGGATCAGGTGTTTCTGAGACTGCAACCATACAAGCAAACTTCCCTTAAGGCCGAGCATTGTCAGAAACTAGCGTCCAAATTTTATGGTCCTTATACAGTTCTCAAGAGTGTGGGACAAGTCGCCTATCAGTTAGCTCTGCCCAGTCATTCGAAGCTACATCCTGTTTTTCATGTTTCATGCTTAAAGAAGGTGATTGGAAATAGGTGCCAAATTCAAACCAACCTTCCTGAGTTAGCTGAAGAAGGATCCATTTGGCTACAGTCAGAAGCAGTTTTGGACCAGCGTGAGCATCGCTTACGTCAAAGAACCATCAAGGAAGTGCTATTCCAATGGAAAGATACAACTCCAGCAGATGCCACTTGGGAACCAACTACCATTCTACAACAGTTTCCACATCTCAAGCCTTGAGGACAAGGTTTTTTTTAAGGGGGCGGACATGTTAGGGTCCTAACCCGCACATAAGTAGAGCAATATATTCGAATGTAATAAGGGTCAATATTAATAAGGCCTTTCAATAAAATAGAATAAGGCGTATGTCAGAAGACCTAATTGAAGCTTCCGCTTCTAGAAGGATCTTCCTCTAGATGCTTCTCTTCATATACATATTTAGTATAAATAAGGATCGAGGGTATGAAAACCCTAGCTTGGAGATTATTGTAACAGAGCATTGCTCGACTGGAGGTTTCCCCCTTGAAGAGGCCCGTGAACATTGCTTTCTGAATCAAAGTGCTATTTTTGTTGTTGTTCTTATATCATTTATGTGTTATTGTGGAGATTATGCTTGTTATATTACTGTTATTCTTCCATTTCTGGCATTTTATTTCTGTTCTTCATACTTTTTATATCTGGTATATTACAATAGATGTCCCACTTGTTGAGGTGTGTACACTAATGCAATGTCCCTTTCTTTCCATGCATATGACACTCTGTGTACCTCTAGCTTCAAGTGACACTGTGGTACTTCCCCCCAAGATTTATTTTAACCTAGAGGGAGTACCCAATCGTTTTATACTTTAATTAATCAATGACAATAAATGGGTTTGGAAAAAGGATGCATTGAAAATGAAGGTGCAACACACCCTCTACAAAGGCACCCATAAATGAGACACTATGATCCCTTGTATGTCTTGAACCCCATGCCAAAAACAATTGCTGCCATCCACTTCATCTTCTCCATGGCTTTGAGAGGGGTCCACCTAGAAAACATTCCTTGAATTGAGGAATGATCCACCCAATAGGTCACCTTGTTAACCCCCCCATACTTAAACTTGACAAGTTGCATAGGGTCTTTGAGTAATTGTTCAATTTGATGAGGTAGTTTTTGATGCACATTGCTTAGGTGACTCTTTTATTGAATTGATTTACTTATCATGATTCATTTGTGTTGAGATCCTTGGAGGGAATATTCATTGTCTTTGCAGAACCTTGTTTGGTGGATAGTTTTGGAAGAACAAGCCTAGCTTGGGCTTCCTTGGAGCATGAAGTCGACAGGTTGGATACCATGGCCCGCACACCGGTTGATGATGGTAGACTTTGGAGGCTTGAGAGACACCTTCGATGACCTATCCTAACCCTTTATCACCCCAACGACTTGCCTGTGGAGGCTAGGGCGCTATATCTTGGGGCTTGATGTCTTGTTGGCGCTAGGATTTGGAGTGGTGGTATTGTTGACTTCACACTTGGCACCTTTTTTATGGAGAGAATCCTTGGATTGATGCAGTATACCCTAGCACATAAGGAGGAGGCATTTTGAGGCCCAAAGTTTCATCTCCAAGCTCAAACGACTTTCTCAAAGTGCCAAACGTTTCCCTAGAAGGGTGACATCATGTCATTTTAGGGTTTTCTTATGTGCAAAATCAAATTTGGAGTTGTAAAGGGGAAAAGTAAGGGAGTTTGGCCTCCCTACTTTGTTTTTTACCCTAAGTTAAGTGGAATTTTTTTATTTTAGAGTTTTAGTATAAACAAAGATCAAACTCATTTCATTTTAACATAGCTCTCCCAATGTGAGAAGACTAGTTGGTTGAAATTGGCGCCATTTTTGGGAAATTTTACATATCTCTCTCTTCTACATGCTCTTGTGATTGTTTGTCTTGTCTATTAGATGAATAAGTGATGCACTATCTCTTTTGGATGCTAATTCTTTCATTTGTGGCATAATTTTCTTGGTTAAAAGGGACTTTATCTTGTTAATGCTTGGACTAGGTAAGGAATCTTTGCTTTTTTATTGCTTCTTTCTTTGTTGCAAGGTTAATTTGCTAAGCTCTTGGGGAGTAAAATGACATACAACCCCACTAAGTCTATCATAATTTTCTTGAATAAATTGTTGTACATAGGGTTACTAGGAGGAGTAAAAGGGCTTACACCTTCCTAGTAGTTCCTGACTAGCTTTGCTTTCCTTAGGGAGTAAAAGGGCTTACACCCCTAAGGAAGTGGAAAATATATCTCATTCATTGCTAAATATGTCCCTTTTCCATCCCTCACATTCTTAAGACTTGTGATATTTTGCACATTGGCACAACATGTTTGGACCCTTATACATCACACCTTGATGTCTTGTGCCTTTCTTTAAAATATTTCATGACATTATCTTATAATTTCGTGCTATGTCTTTGGGATTGTAACTTGAACATTTTTTTTCCATGCCACGCCAAATGTATCATTTTATCACCGGCTTCACATATATGTCAAATATTGAATCCATTAGATACGACGTGGAAAAGATAATGCTGTTCGCTATTCCATTTTATCTGAATAACTTATCATATCTTCATGCTCTGATCGTCACTTGCTAAACCCAGAAGCTAAGGCTCCAAGGGATGCCATTGGATGTGTTTCACTTCCATTAAAATCATTATGCTTTCCTTAAAGAGCCCAATACAATAGGAAACAAGATTTTCACCTTTGGCCTACCATATTGTGTGTTACTGGTATATCAAATATTGAAAAAAGTAATGAAAGACACTAAAATCGAGCTTTATTAAGATCGAACCTTGCATGATGTATAAGCGTATTGACAAGAGGATTCCTTTCCCCGGTAGGCAAATTGAAGTTGAGGATATTAATTGCTTTCAAAAAAATTTCACAATAGAAAAGTAAGAATACAAGTCTACTCACCACCATTTGATTGACAATTGTGATGCTTGCTCAACCCTTGGTGAAAGAACATAAAACTATGAGACACAAAAATAAAAGGTGTGAATGTACAACATAGCATGCCAATTTCTATTGTAAAAGATGGAAATAGAACTATACATGGAACAATTCATAAGTTGCCACCATTGAGTGGGTGATGTTCATGTGTCATTTTATGAACATAAAGTCTACAGAATCACGCAATCACTTAATGAGGATTATATGGAGGATTATAAACTATTTTTTATATAAAGATGGCTTAGGTTATCGACGTTCCATTATCATTTTTTCTTTTCAAAGGGTCATTCAGTAATGCTTCTAGTGTCAAACCCTTTCCTGAAAAAAGATAGGTTCCTTTATCATATGTTCAAAAACTAAATTCACATAGATGAAGCTAATGACTATATATCAGAGCTTGTTTTGAAGAAAAAATGATGGTGGAAATGTTGTGGATGATTCTCCACCAACCAATATTTGAGCAGTACTATCGTAGTCATATTTGTTCACAAAAATGTATATAGGGTTGAGCATGGAGGGAGACAAATTCTACAAGGTACTGTACATTTTCTCTATGATAAGGTTCTTGGAATTTGAAGCCTCACCTAGAGTCGCTTTCAAAGCTATGACAT
>ML782075.1:285386-296934 GCA_009831015.1 Picea engelmannii | reverse complement strand
CTTAAGAGGTCACAGGTTCAAATCCAGAGGGGGGTAGGGTATGTATACCTTCGTAGACTTTACCAGTCAAATCACTGGGCGGAGGGGGGTCCCTTGTCCCACAAACAAGGGGGTCTCATACACCAATTTGGTGTGTTGGCTTGTCCATGACCTTAAAAATAGATTATTATTATTATTATTTTGGAAGATCATAATTTTATAATAAATTTTGATTGATTTTATTGAGAAGAAAATAGTCTTTTATGAGAAACATTTTTTTTTTTTTGAATTTGTATTCCTGGGTGGAACCTAGCATGCTATTACCTTATCACACACAAACTTTGTATGATAAATGCATGTCTTTTGGGATTGATCCAAGTGAAAATCATGGTTTTACATTGAATTTTGATTGATCCCATTGGGAAGAATGGAGTGATGAACCTTTGGGATGATCAAATTTGATTCTTTCTTAGGAAAATATATATTCTTTCAAGGAAAACCCCATAGGGAAACCCAAAAGAAAGATGCTTCACCCATCGACGTTGACTAGTACACCTAGTACTCCTCACCTTAGGGAATTCAAACTATGGACACATTGGCATAAAACTAGCCAAATGTACAACAATATTGGAGACAATTGATTTATCTAACCCTTAGTGCTATTCTTGGAATACATATACACATACACACATCATTCATATATATATGTATGTATGTATGTATGTATATAGGTAAGAGAAACAATCAAATGAATTGAAAACATGGAAAACCTTGGCCCCATCTTGCTAGCATTTTTAAATGTGAATATGAGGCCATAGGTTCTAAGCTAGTGAAAATTACATATTACATTTGTGTAGGGTAAAACAAGGAAACAACAATGGTTGGCACAAATCCCAAGGAACAAATTCTGGGTACATCTATTAGAGCATGCACTCAATAAAGGAAGCCTAGCCAGAAGCCCTAACTAGTAGAGCCCATGAAGGGGAGGATCTAGCTTACCAAGATTTGAATGTGGCTCATCTTCACCGCAATTGTTCCAAATTTCTACTAGACCATAGCCCGACAGGGTGTGGTCTAGTGACAACTTGGAGTGATTGTTATGGAAATGAACCAAGTTCAAATAATGATGTGCATGCTTCTCCCTTGAATGGGATTTGTAGGATGTGACTATTACTAGATGTTGCCTTAGTTCCTTCTTAACTTAGTTATTGTTAACTTCTTATTACTAGATGTTGTCTTATTAACTTCTTGAGTTAGTAATTACTAACTTCTCTCCCATTTGAGTTCATCATAATTTCATCAAGGTTGAACTTACGAATATAAATTTAGCTTATATACATGGATAATCACCTTTGTGAAGCATATGGAATTGAAGTATAATCCTCAATTTAAGTTTTTCGAGATATAATCATGACTCCTCGTCATAGCAACACTTTGTCTCCACCATTAGCTCACAACTAAACTTGCTTTATAACTTCAATTCAAAAGACACATTCGAAAAAAAGTTGCTAGTTTGTTAACATTGCCATTATAATTGTTGGTTGTGGAGCCTGATTATCTTTCTGATTCAGAGGCATTTGTTTTCAGTCGTGTTTATACCCCATGAAGACTTTACATCCTGGAAGAATGTACAACCCTCCACGGAGGGAGTGCAGAGGGGGGTTACGCCCTCTCTAGGGTCTGGAGGTTCGGGGGCGAAGCCCCCGAAGGAAAAATTTCCTTGTAAATGTATATTGTAATTTCATTGTAAATCTAGACCGTTCATTATAAGGTCACAGATCTGGCAATACAAGTTGTGTTAGGGTTTTTTTCCCTAGAAGGAAACCCTCTTTTATGAGGGAAATGTATTGCGGCTATGTATCATTACAAATATTGTATTCTGAGATAAGAGGTTGTGAGAGAAAGAAGAGTAACCTACAACGGGTTTGATGTAGGTTGTATCCCTTCATTTGCTAGATAATAATAAAGGAAGGACCTGACAATTTCTCTGGTGGACGTAGCCCACACTGGGTGAACCACGTATATCTGTGTCTCTATTGTATTGTGTATCTTTTGTATTTTATTTCCACATTTGTTTTATTTATTGCTCTGTGATCTTTCTTTTCTAACAACTGGTATCAAAGCGAAAGGTAACTCGTAGGAAAAGAGGGTTCTTGGTTCAAGTGGGAGCAATGGCAGAAAATGGAAAGTTTAGGGTCGAGAAATTTAACGACCAAAACTACAAGTTATGGAAGATGAAGATGGGAGATTATTTATATTAGAAGGATCTATTCCTACCATTGTGTGGAACAGAAAAGAAACTGAGGGCCATGAAGGACGAAGAATGGAAGGTTTTTAACAGAAAGGAACTAAGAATGATACGGCTGAGCCTCGTAGCGTCAGTGGCTTTCAATATTTTGAAAGAAAAGACAATGAAGGAGCTAATGGACGCATTGGATAAATTGTATGAAAAACCCTCGATGTCCAATAAGGTATTTCTAATGAAGATATTATTTAATATGAAGATGTGAGAAGGTGGGTCTGTTGTTGATCTGAAAAAGATCTTTTAAATGACAATGGTTGAGTTATTTTGCATGAGTTATTTAACCATTTAGGAAACTAGTGAAAGATGATAATTAATGATGAAATATGACAGCCATAAAGCAATATACATATCTAAACATAAGCATGAAGAACAACAAACCATAAAACACCAAAGTGATAGCGAAGTTCGACAATCTCTCCTATGTCTTCGGGCCTTTGTCTCAGTGGGTGAGGCTTTCTTATTTCTGTTCAAAGATTTAAAAGGACATCATAACAATGACAAAAGGATTAAAAACTGATATGGTCTTGTTCTAACACATCTCTAGAACCCAACAAAACTGACGGCACTAAAAATAGATGACTGGAGCTCCCATCAATGGCTCACAAAGGTGCTCTCCTCAATGGATTCACTGCATAACAATGGCTTTGGCTGCTCAATAATTCTTCATCATAAACCTGTTTTGAACCCGCTCTCTTGGCTTCAAGAAAGTCTAGTTTATATAGGCCCGAAGTTGGTAACCATCTCCCAACTTCTCCCCAAGATCTGGCCTAAAAAAGGGCCCAATATCCCCCAAAAATGACCAAAATCCCATAAAAATGCTGCAAAAATCATTGAAAATATTAATATAATGTCAAAAAACCACTTATTTTGCATAAAATATGGGCGTAGCCCCTTTTTCTAGGGCTCCTGGTCACTTGGATGTGCTCCATGTGGCCAAGTTCTAGAGATTGTGCGTTGGCCCCTTGCTATCTTGGCCCTGGTCTTATGGTGATGGCGCATGTGGCCTTGGCTAAACCCTCCACGCTCTAATTGCTATAAGTCTCGTCGTATAAGCCAATGGTTACACCCCTGGTAGGCGGGCTAGCCCGACCAACCGAGGCTAACCCTGAAACCTCTGCGCTCAAACTGTTATACATTGGGTCTTATGGAGGAGCTCGCGGAATTGGGGGCTGTAGCATACCACATATCCGTGCCAAGTGTTTAACCGCGTGGACACATTATAATGGTTGAGTTTTATTTGGGGCTGGGGCTAGGCCCCAGCCCTTTCTCTGCCTGTTGGAACCACATTGCAAACATAAATATAAATGTTGCCCTTTACGGTTAAGTTCTACCAGGTAGGCGGGATGGTATCCCAACCTACGTGAAAGCTTGGCGCCCAAAGAGGTCATGGATTCGAACCCAGTGAACCCAACAAATTTTTCCAAACACAATAACCAATAAAGGGGTGCCATGTGGCACCACACTATTCACTGAGAACATGCCATGCATCAATCACCCATTTGTTCACCTGTCTACCCAGTTGTCATCCCAGTTAGCAACAAACTGTACCTGCCACGTCAGCCCCTTGCCACGTGTCGTACGAACCTGCCACATCAGCCGTATAAACATGCCACGTGCCACCCTTGTAGTGGTGACATGTGTCACTCCCTAATTGATCCACCTGTCTGTCCACATCAATGCCAATTATACCCTGCCACGTCAGCTGTACGACCTATACAGTCAACTGCCACGTGGCACTGTATGAACTGTACAGTTAACATCTTTTTTTTTTCTAAGAAAGACTAATCAAAACCGCACTTGAATAAGAAAAATAACGCACTTTGATCAAATTAATCAAAATGCTTTGTCTCGGCTGTTATTTTGATTATAAAAATAACGCACTTTGATGAAATTAATCAAAAAGCATTTCTCGGCTCTTATAAAAATGATGCACTTCCATAACATTAATCAAAAGGCTTGTTACTTTTAATTAAGGTTGGAACTTTACACTTCACCAATCTTGTAAAGAACTTTCTATAGAACTTTTTACTTTAAAATGTTAATAAAAAATCGTTATACCCATTAATAAAAAATTGTTGTCTACAACATTGTCTAATAAAAAAAATAATGAAATCAATCGTAAGTAGACCTCAGTAAGATTACCTTCAAATTTTACAAAGCAAAAATCTTTTAAGGATAATTTGGTCCGCTAATTTTATAAAGAAATTTTGAATTTAAACATTTTATGTAGCAACTTATAAAATTATAAAACACATTGATTATGTGCATCAAATGAAGAAAAATATTTTTTAAATAATAAAGTTAATTATAAATTAACTAATTTTTAAACAATAAAGTTAATGATAAATTAATTTATTTTTATTTTATTTTATAATTTTATGGTACATAAATGTTGGACAACTGAGAGGGGGGGTTTGAATCAGTTGTTACCGAGCTTAAACAATTATGCTTCTTTTAAAACTCTTTGCAGAAACACTGAATGATGATCACAATAATGCAGGGAAATAAACACTGGCACATTCAACATCAGTCACATATATGAGAAACACAGAGACATATATTTTTCCTAGGAAACCCATACAGGGTAAAAACCTCTTTTTCTTTATATGATAAGTAATAATTACATTCTTTACATTATCATACATATGAGCACCAAATCATAATGAGGCTACAACCTCTGTTTTGCAAGCTACAACTTGCTGAGAGCACCAACTCTCTGTTTTCTCTAGCACCCACTAGCAGGAAGCACCAACTCCCTGGTTTCTCTAGCACCAACTAGAAGGAAGCACCAACTCCCTGAGTGTTTCCAGCACCAACTGGATGGAAGCACCAACTTCCAATCATACAGGCAACCAACTTGTATAATAGAGAACAATAGTTCTCCCTTGCACCACCCTGCCACCCTGGTTTCTCTGGCTGCAACCAGATGGAAGCTACAACTCCCTGTGTTCAAGCACCCAATTGAACCTCTGAGGACAACAGTCCTCCTGAGCACCTCCCAACCACCCTGAAATATTAATTCTTTGTTACTCAAACTTATTACAGTGATATAATGTTCAACAATGGCTTACTAGACTCATCATTATTCTACTGCATTTCGTTACTCTGTCTGCCTCATTTCCTTCCTGCACACATCACTTGCGCTGTCTGTTCTTCTTCCTTTTATGCTTTGTGCACCATACCCATTCACTGCACAGATCCTCTTATGTTCAATTCAGCTGCTGCACTCTCCTTCTTCTTCACACATGAATCACCTTCACCAGCTACAAACACAACAAATTCCAACAACAACCCTTCTCTTCTCTGTACAGTGTATTTATAGCTTCTGTGCATCTTGTGCATGTCATATTCACCATTCCTATGCATGCTCATACCGCGCCAATCTCCTCCACCTCTCGAGTGCTCTGCGTGATCATCATCGTAACTCTTCAGCTTCTCTGGCCGTTTTCCCACACGTTCACACTGGATGTTATGCTGAGATTCCTCAGCCTCTCTAGCAGTTGAGACTCTTCGTTTTCTCTGTGACAATCGAGCTCACCTTCTCTGTTTTAGTTACAGTCTTCCACGCTCATACATCTGTCAATCCCTTCTAAGAATAGTCTTCCTTCACTTGGACGAAGCTTGGAGACTCTTCTTCTCCTCTGGCGATCACACAGGGGTCTCTTCGAATTCTCTAGCAGATGCGATCAATGGTTTCTGGTAGTTTCACAGTGTCGTGCATCAGTAGCCCTCCGATCAACACTTGATCTGATGGTTCAGATTACATCGTGATTTCACATATCGTGATATTGGGATTCTTGATGTCAATAATCTTTGACATGTCCAACTCTCGATCCTCGAAACTCCGACTAGGACTGGAATCAACGGTCCAGATTCAACCTTAATCTGACGGCTCAGATTACATCACGATTTCACATATCGTGATATCGGGATTCCTGATGTCAATAATCATTGACATGTCCAACTCTCGATCCCCGAAACTCCGACAAGGATTGGAATCAACGGTCCAGATTCAACCTTAATCTGATGGCTCAGATTACATTGCGATTTCACATATCGTGATATCGGGATTCCTGATGTCAATAATCGTTGACATGTCCAACTCTCGATCCCCGAAAATCCGACAAGGACTGGAATCAACGGTCCAGATTCAACCTTAATATGACGGCTCAGATTACATCGCGATTTCACATATCACGATATCGGGATAACTGATGTCAATAAACTTTGACATGTTCAACTCTTGATCCCTGAAACTCCGACAAGGTGTCCATCTGCTGACGTCACACGTGGATTGACACGTGTTAATACTGCCATGTGTCACTCTGATTTGTGACTTACATGTGCCTAAAATGTTGAATTAGTCTGACACTTGTCATTACCTAGTTGTGACATGTGTTCCTAGCTGACGTGGTTTGCTGATGTGAGTCGGGTCGACGGTTCAGATGTGATCTTGATTTGACGGCTCAGATTACGTCGGGATTTTGCATATCGAGAAATCAGGATTCTTGTTGCATTGTTTCTTTGACATTTCCAACACGCGATCCTTGAAACACCGATCAACGATTCAGATGTGATCTTGATTTGATGACTTAGATTACGCCGAGATTTTTCATATCGAGAAATCGGGATTCCTGTTGCATTGTTTCTTTGACATTTCCAACACGCGATCCTCGAAACACCGATCAACGGTTCAAATGTGATCTTGATTTGATGGCACAGATTACGTCGGGAATTTTCATATCAAGAAATCGGGATTCCTGTTGCATTGTTTCTTTGACATTTCCAACACACAATCCTCGAAACTCCGATTAACAGTTCAGATGTGATTTTGATTTGACGGCTCAGATTACGTCGGGATTTTGCATATTGCAATTACGCTCACTTCTCCTTTCACGTTAAAGAACATGCAGGTTCTTCTTGATCCAATGATGGTCGGGTCCTGCACTTGGATCTAACGTCTGAGATCTGTCCTCCTTTTCAGTGTGCTCTTCTTGTCTTCATTCAGATTTGACGGCCATCGTGTTGTCGGGAATTTTGGATGGGATCCAACGATCAGAAATGCTTCTCGGGCCTTCGATCATTTTGTCAATGTTGCGTTGCCTTCGATCATTCAATCTTCCTGGACTTATCTTCTCTTTTCCTATTGATCATCGCTACTTTACTCAATCCATCATCATTGTTGTACTTTCCAGCGTTGCCTTCGATCATTTGATCTTCCTGGACTTATCTTCTATTTGCCTGTTGATCATCGGTGTTGTACTCAAGCCATCACCACTACTGTACTTGCCATTAATGACAAGCTTACGCTGCCTGTAAAACATACCAAACATCCTCTGCACTATCTCTTCTGATCTTATCGAGGTTTCTCTGCAGCTTCATCGAGGTTGCTCTGCAGCTTCTTCCCAAAATACTTCTGGTGCCCGTCTGTTACATTCTTCTTGTATTCATGCCATCTTCATTGCTTTACTTTCCATCAATGACAACCTGTTAAACATTTCCAACAATATCCCCCTTTGGCATTGATGGAAACAAAGACACCCAGATTCTTTTCTCCCCCTTTGACATCAATGTCAAAGAGAACATGCTCCCCCTGAGCTGTTGCAGTATTTTAGGAGGTATCAGATATTAAATCAATACAAACTCCCCCTAACAGGAAGGAATCTTTTATATGAGGCCTGCAGAATATTTGTATCTGAACTAGAGTCTTCTCTTTCTGATTCTTGGACCTGTTCATCTTCAGCTTCCGCTGTATCCTCTGTGCAAAATTCAAAATTGCTCACCTCTCTTACTCAAACTCCTTTATCAATCTTCTCATGAGTGGATGACTCCCCCTGTCACTGTTATCTCTCTGCTTCTGACTATTTTCCCACTTTGTTCCTAAAAGGTTAACTTTCCTTGACAAGGTCTTTCCTCTTGTTGTCTCTACAGGATGTCATGTACATCAGAATGTTGTTGTCCTACTTGAACACTGTTCAATTGTAGTTTTTTTTTTTTTTTTTTNCTATTACTGCAATTTTTAATTTTTCTTCCATGATGCATTCAATCTAGGGATTTTATGTCCATATTCAATCACAGGAGAAAACTGCTACACCCACTCTCATGCCTGATTTTCTTTCTCACAAATGAAGGACCTGTTATCGCACCGTTTGTAGGAGAGGTTTAGGTAGCTTGAAGTCAAGGCTCAAACTGGTGTAACAAGAGCTTCCCCACCCACTGTCACCTCGATGGGGAGCTCTTTCTATTTAGGGTGGCTAATCCCAAGGGAGACGTCCCTAGTAATCTAGGGTTCTGAAGTAGAAGGATCAAGGGTTTAAGGATTCAAAAGTTAAGGTAAGATTTCCCTTCACAGATTACTGCCAAAATGATAGTCAAGGAGAAGATCTTCCACTGAAATGGAACCTATTTGCGAGACAAGGCAAATAAAACTAAAGAATGTGCTGCAGTGGTTAGTACTTCAAAGTATTAATGACTATCTTCAATGCATATGAGCAATAATGAAAGTAATTATTGACGAAGTCAATGATTGCAATTAAAACTTATATTTTATGTCACTTCTTCAATAAATACACAAGATATATTAGCATTCAATGTATAAAGTCAAATCCTTATTATATCACAATGCAATAAATATGCTCATACATCAATATTGTTGCTGCGTTACTATTGCAGATTTAGGGTGACGTCAGCCCTAGTATTAGGTCAATTTTTGAAGACAATGAGAGGAACGTTGTGTCAAACAAGCTTATGAAAATAATTAGCAACTCAAAGCTTATCAAAAGGGGTGACAATGTCAAAACGTTTTAAGGCCAAACAAGGGTTTTAATAAGTATGACGTCACCTATACTGTTGCTGGTTAGGGTTAGGTTAGCTAGTCAAAGAGGTGGACGTTTTGCTAAATTAACCAATGAAATTGCTTAATTCCTCTATGGCTATCAAGGGATGAGTCAGCCGCAACTTTTAGTCCAAACCAAAGTTCAAATAAGGCAAGATGTCATCAACTACTAGGGTTAGTCTAGACGCTAGGGTTAGTTAGGGTTTCAATTAAGGAGTGTTTAAAAGAATTGTTTTAGCACAAAAAGCTCAACGTTATGTTGTTAGACTAGTGCCTTGGGTTAATGGAGTCAAATGGAGAAAGGATAATGGCTTGGAAGGACTTAAACCTAAGGACACGAGGATTAGGTTTAATGGTGCTGCAATGGTAGGGCCACCAAATCAAAACCCTAAGGGGAGGAGGCTCATTCTGGTGTAGCTAGAGCTAGGCCTCATGCTCCTCCCTCTTTCCTTAGGACTGTTTGGCAAAATGGCTAGCTTCAAACTATAAGTCTAGGGCTGAAAAGTGTTGCTTGGGGACAAGTCTTTTCAAACCCTAAGGTCAAAACCCTAGGTGTAAACTAAATTAGGCCTAGGACGTCTTCCTCTTTCAACTTATAATTCAAATCTAACTCGGAAAAAAGAATGGCTAGTGTAGCTATGGCTAGGCTAAACCTTCTTTAATCAATGGATAACAAGCTTTTATCATGGGGACATGAAGCCACGACCTACTTGTGTGTTGGCTCCCTAGGGTTTCAATGATTAAGCATAATAATAACAATGTGACTATACATGCAAGATATTTAATCAACAACCATTCAATCAAGAAGTTTTGATAAGAAAAACACTTACAAATTCATGAAAAGCTTATCAAACCCTAGTTGTAACACCTTTCAATGATAAAAAACACCATGCATATGCCAAAGATAATCCTCCAAGTGTAGCGCCTCAACTCCAAAAGACAAGAATAACCAAGACAAGAACTTAAAAGAGTATCTCTCACAAGAGAGCAAGTTATGTTATGTCCAAATGAGGCTAAAAGGTCCTCAATATATATCATCTCTATGACCTCTAATTAACAAAATAGGTCATTAAAAACAGACGACAAGGCTGACTTAACAATATTTGATTATTTGTCACATTAAATGCTAAAAATGCCAAAAATGAGCTAAAAATGGAGATGTCAGGCCCCTTTGAGGGAGACGTTGGCCCTTTCAGGGCATAATCATCATCCATCAAGCAAAACGTTGGCCCCTCTGGGGCTCCTGCAACCTGCCATGTGTGCCAAACAAGCCCAACACACTGCCATATGCTCCAGAAAATGTTCAGCCTGTCCTGGGTGGTGTCCTATCCATCAAGGCCATCATCCCATCTGCAGGGGCTGATCCCCATAGGTCAAATATCTGCCAAAACGTCATGATGAGGGCGTCCTTCTTCTTCTTCTCCATGCAAGGGATCATCACAACTCTGTCCTACCTCTGCCATCCCACCAACCATCTCATGGGCTCTTCAGCCCCATGGAGGTCCGAGCTAATCATATCCCCATGTGCACCGATCCTCTGGTCCCTGTCCACCGGGTATGGTCCTGCACATCAAAGACTACGCCCTCCATGGGCTCATCAGTCCTAGATATCATAGCAATGTAAATCATATTTCATCATTAAAGTTATCAAACATATGCATGAAATCCCTAACATATCATCTAATAGCTCAAAGATATTACACAGATGTACTATACAAATCTAAGGAAACCGACAGAACAATCTATTGGGCTAATACCCACAAGAGATGGAAAGTTTCCTTAAAAGATTATTCAAGCCATGTTTAATGCGGTGATATGGTTTTAGGGATGTCTAGTCATAGTAAGACCAAGGGCTGGTGTTGTCTGTGGGTGCCTTTGTAGGAGGCGAGCTGTACCTGTCATGGATGCATTTTTTCCAAGCCCTTATTGCCTTATCTTTCTTTTATTACTTTTTTACTACAATCCTTGACGAAGAGGACACTCCCTTGTCTTGGTGGCCAGAGCTGACAGCGTTACCCACTAGTATCTTCGCAGAAATGAGAAGGTTGTCTCGTGATGAGACCCCCTTTCCTTTGGCCATGCAACCAAAGGTCACTGCCTTGGTTTGGTGACCAGATAGTGGCAATGTCATACCGCTAAATACCTATGAACATAATGGGCCGACTCGTGATGAGACCTCCCATCCTCTTGGTTAGGTATTGCATTTATTTATTTTATCATTTTTCTTAGGGTCCCTTAGTTTCTTATCAAGAGGCATTTTATTTCCTTCTTGGGGATCCCCTGGATGAAGCATCTCTAGGTTTTATTTCCTATGGCTTTTATCTTTTACCAGCTGCTTTTACCCCCTGGGCCTTTAGCCCCTTCTTCCCACAAGACAAAATGTACCCTGAGAGGTCATCCTAATGGCCAGACTAGGGGAATGGGATAGA
>ML782075.1:249747-282377 GCA_009831015.1 Picea engelmannii | reverse complement strand
AGAGGAGGCCTAGTGACTGAAGTCCCTTCATGGCTTGTCATGTTTAAGCTCTAGGATCTACCCTTAGATAAAAGGGGGCCGGCTCTGATACCAATTGTTGGAAAACTAAGAGGGGGGGGGGGGTGAATTAGTTGTTACCGAGATTAAACAATTATGCTTCTTTTAAAACTCTCTGCAGAAACACTGAATGATGATCACAATAATGCAGGGAAATAAACACTGGCACATTCAGCATCAGTCACATATATGAGAAACACAGAGACATATATTTTTCCGAGGAAACCCATACAGGGTAAAAACCTATTTTCTTTATATGATAAGTAATAATTACATTCTTTACATTATCATACATATGAGCACCAACTCATAATGAGGCTACAACCTCTGTTTTGCAAGTTGCAACTTGTTGAGAGAACCAACTCTCTGTTTTCTCTAGCACCCACTAGAAGGAAGCACCAACTCCCTGGTTTCTCTAGCACCAACTAGAAGGAAGCACCAAATCCCTGGTTTCTCTAGCACCAACTAGAAGGAAGCACCAATTCCCTGGTTTCTCCAGCACTAACTAGAAGGAAGCACCAACTCCCTGGTTTCTCTAGAACCAACTAGAAGGAAGCACCAACTCCCTGAGTGTTTCCAGCACCAACTGGATGGAAGCACCAACTTCCAATCATACAGAAAACCAACCTGTATAATAGAGAACAATAGTTCTTCCTTGCACCACCCTACCACCCTGGTTTCTCTGGCTGCAACCAGATGGAAGCTACAACTCCCCGTGTTCAAGCACCCACTTGAAGCTCTGAGGACAACAGTCCTCCCGAGAACCTCCCAACCACCCTGAAATATTAATTCTTTGTTACTCAAACTTATTACAGTGATATAATGTTCAACAATGGCTTACCAGACTCATCACTGTTCTGCTGCATTTCGTTACTCTGTCTGCCTCATTGCCTTCCTGCACACATCACTTGCGCTATTTGTTCTTCTTCCTTTTACGCTCTGTGCGCCATACCCATTCACTGCACAGATCCTCTTCTGTTCAATTCAGCTGCTGCACTCTCCTTCTTCTTCACACATGAATCACCTTCACCAGCTACAACCATAGCAAACTCCAACAACAACAACAACCCTTCTCTTCTCTGTACCATGTATTTATATCTTCTATGCATCCTTTGCATGCCATATTCACCATTCCTCTGCATGCTCATACCGCACCAATATCCTCCACCTCTCGAGTGATCTGTGTGATCATCATCGTAACTTTTCATCTTCTCTAGTCGTTTTCCCATGCGTTCAACATCACTGGATGTTATGCTGAGATTCCTCAGCCTCTCTGGCAGTTGAGACTCTTCGTCTTCTCTGTGATAGTCGATCTCACCTTCTTTGTTTTAGTTACAGGCTTCCACGCTCATACATCTGTCAATCCCTTCTAAGAATAGTCTTCCTTCACTTGGATGAAGCTTGGAGACTCTTCTTCTCCTCTGGCGATCACACAGGGGTCTCTTCGAATTCTCTAGCAGATGCCATCAATGGTTTCTGGTAGTTTCATTGTGTCGTGCATCAATAGCCCTCCGATCAACACTTGATCTGACGGTTCAGATTACATCGCGATTTCACATATCGCGATATTGGGATTCCTGATGTCAATAATATTTGACATGTCCAACTCTCGATCCCCGAAACTCTGGCTAGGACTGGAATCAACGGTCTAGATTCAACCTTAATCTGACAGCTCAGATTACATTGTGATTTCACATATCGTGATATCGGGATTCCTGATGTCAATAATCATTGACATGTCCAACTCTCTCACCCCGAAACTCCAACAAGGACTGGAATCAACGGTCCAGATTCAACCTTAATCTGACGGCTCATATTACATCGCGATTTCACATATCGCGATATCGAGATTCCTGATGTCAATAATCGTTGACATATCCAACTCTTGATCCCCGAAACTCCGACAAGGACTGGAATTAATCATCCATATTCAACCTTAATCTGATGGCTCAGATTACATCGCAATTTCACATATCACGATATCGGGATTCCTGATGTCAATAAACTTTGACATGTTCAACTCTCGATCCCCGAAACTCCGACAAGGTGTCCATCTACTGACGTCACACGTGGATTGACACGTTTTAATACTGCCACGTGTCACTCTGATTCGTGACTTACATGTTCCTGAAATGTTGAATCAGTCTGACACTTGTCATTACCTGGTTGTGACACGTGTTCCTAGGTGACGTGGTCTGCTGACGTGAGTTGGGTCGACGGTTCAGATGTGATCTTGATTTGACGGCTCAGATTACGTCAGGATTTTTCATATCGAGAAATGGAGATTCCAGTTGCATTGTTTCTTTGACATTTCCAACACACGATCCTCGAAACACCGATCAACAGTTCAGATGTGATCTTTATTTGACGGCTCAGATTACGCCGAGATTTTTCATATCGAGAAATCGAGATTCCTGTTGCATTGTTTCTTTGACATTTCCAACACGCGATCCTCAAAACACCGATCAACGGTTCATATGTGATCTTGATTTGACGACTCAGATTACGCCGAGATTTTTCATATCGAGAAATCGGGATTCCTATTGCATTGTTTCTTTGACATTTCCAACACGCGATCCTCGAAACTCCGATCAACGGTTCAGATGTGATTTTGATTTGACGACTCAGATTACACCGGGATTTTGCATATTGCGATTACGCTCACTTCTCCTTTCACTTTAAAGAACGTGCAGGTTCTTCTTGATCCAATGATGGTCGGGTCCTGCACTTGGATCTAACGTCTGAGATCTTTCCTCCTTTTCAGTGCGCTCTTCTTGTCTTCATTCAGATCTGACGGCCATCGTGCTGTCAGGAATTTTGGATGGGATCCAACGATCAGAAATGCTTCTCGGGCCTTCGATCATTTTGTCAATGTTACGTTGCCTTCGATCATTCGATATTCCTGGACTTATCTTCTCTTTGCCTGTTGATCATCGCTACTGTACTCAAGCCATCATCACTGCTGTACTTGCCAGCATTGCCTTCAATCATTCGATATTCCTGGACTTATCTTCTATTTTCATGTTGATCATCGGTGCTGTACTCAAGCCATCACCACTACTATACTTTCCATTAATGACAAGCTTAGGCTGCCTGTAAAACATACCAAACATCCTCTGCACTATCTCTTCTGATCTTATGGAGGTTGCTCTGCAACTTCATCGAGGTTGCTCTGCAGCTTCTTCCCAAAATACTTCTGGTGCCCGTCTGTTACATTCTTCCTGTATTCATGCCATCTTCATTGCTGTACTTGCCATCAATGGCAACCTGTTAAACATTTCCAACAATAAACAATTTTTAATACCTTTATTTTCTTATTATTTTGGAAGATCATAATTTTATAATATATTTTGATTGATTTTCTTGAGAGGAAAATAGTCTTTTATGAGAAACATGTTATTTTTTTTTAATTTGTATTCCTTGGTGGAACCTAGCATGCTATTACCTTATCACACACAAACTTTGTATGATAAATGCACATCTTTTGGGATTGATCCAAGTGCAAATCATGGCTTCACATTGAATTTTGATTGATCCCATTGGGAAGAATGGAGTGTTGAACCTTTGGGATGACCAAATTTGATTCTTTCTTAGGAAAATATATATTCTTCCAAGGAAAACCCCATAGGGAAACCCAAAAGAAATTTTCTTCACCCATCGACGTTGACTAGTACACCTAGGACTCCTCACCTCAGGGAATTCAAACTGTGGACACATTGGCATAAAACTAGCCAAATGTACAACAATATTGGAGACAATTGATTTATCTAACCCTTGGTGCTATTCTTGGAATACATATACACATACACACATCATTCATATATATATGTAGGTATGTATGTATGTATATAGGTAAGAGAAACAATCAAATAAATTGAGAACATGGAAAACCTTGGCCCCATATTGCTAGAATTTTTAAGTGTGAATATGAGGCCATAGGTTCTAAGCTAGTGAAAATTACATATTACATTTGTGTAGGGTAAAACAAGGAAACAACAATGATTGGCACAAATCCCAAGGAACAAATTCTGGGTACATCTATTAGAGCATGCACTCAATAAAGGAATCCTATCTAGATGCCCTAACTAGTAGAGCCCATGAAGGGGAGGATCTAGCTTACCAAGATTTGAGTGTGGCTCATCTTCACCACAATTTTTCCAAATTTCTATTAGACCATAGCCTGGCAGGGTGTGGTCTAGTGACAACTTGGAGCGATTGTTATGGAAATGAACCAAGTTCAAATAATGATGTGAATGCTTCTCCCTTGCATGGGATTTGTAGGATGCGACTATTACTAGATGTTGCTTTAGTTCCTTCTTAGCCTAGTTATTGTTAACTTCTTATTACTAGATGTTGTCTTATTAACTTCTCGAGTTAGTAATTACTAACTTCTCTCCCATTTGAGTTCATCATAATTTCATCAAGGTTGAACTTACGAATATAAATTTAGCTTCTATACATGGATAATCACCTTTGTGAAGAATATGAAATTGAAGTATAATCCTTAATTTAAGTTTTTCGAGATATAATCATGACTCCTCGTCATAGAAACACTTTGTCTCCACCATTAGCTCACAACTAAACTTGCTTCATAACTTAAATTCAAAAGACACATTCGAAAAAAGTTGCTAGTTTGTTAACATTGCCATTATAATTGTTGGTTGTGGAGCCTGATTATCTTCTTGATTCAGAGGTATTTGTTTTCAGTCTTGTTTATACCCCATGAAGACTTTACACCCTAGAAGAATGTACACCCCTCCACGAAGGAAGTGCAGAGGGGGGTTACCCCCTTTGTGGGGTCTGGAGGTTCGGGGGCGAAGCCCCCGAAGGAAAAATTTCCTTGTAAATGTATATTGTAATTTTATTGTAAATCTGGACCGTTCATTATAAGGTCGCAAATCTGGCAGTATAAGTTATGTTAGGGTTTTTTCCCCTAGAAGGCAACCCTCTTTTATGAGGGAAATGTATTGCAGCTATGTATAATTGCAAATATTATATTCTGAGATAAGAGGTTGTGAGAGAAAGAAGAGTAACCTACAACAGGTTTGATGTAGGTTGTATCCCTTCATTTGCTGGATAATAATAAAGGAAGGGCCTGACAATTTCTCTGGTGGACGTAGTGCACACTGGGTGAACCACGTATATTTGTGTCTATATTGTATTGTGTATCTTCTGTATTTTATTTCCGCATTTGTATTATGTATTGTGCCAAGAACATGCCATGCATAAATCGCCCATTCATACACCTATCTGCCCAGGTGTCATCCCAGTTAGCAACCAACTATACCTGCCACGTCATCCCCTTACCACGTGTCGTACGTACCTGCCACGTTAGCCTTATGAACGTGCCACGTGCCACCCTTGCAGTGGTGACACATGTCACTCCCTAATTTATCCACCTGTCTGTCCATGTCAGTGCCAACTGCACCCTGCCACATCAGCTGTATGACCTGTACAGTCAGCTACCATGTGGCACTATACGGACTGTACAGTTAACATGTTTTTTTTTTGACTGTTTGAAGAAATGAATAGACGATGATATCTTGAGAATACGACATTTGTTTGATCTCGTTCAAGTTGCATTGGGTTCGTATCAATGAGGCCTACGCACACGTCTGTTTTGAAGCCATTATGAGAACTTTGAGTTTTAGGCCTTCCTGGACCCATTTTGGTCTCGAGATCCAATTTTGGATCACACCTCCCCACTAAATACCTTTTGGTCCCCAAAAGGTTACTTACCAGTCATCAAGTGTGGGATAGGCCACTCGACTTGTTCTCTATCTTTGAACTCTGTCCTATGCACCCGTCTCATCAAGATCAAGGAGACTATGAGAGAAAGAAGAGGAACCTACAATGGGTTTGATGTAGGTTGTATCCCTTCATTTGCTGGATAATAATAAAGGAAGGACATGAAAATTTCTTTGGTGGACGTATCCCACACTGGGTGAATCACGTATATCTATATGTATATTGTATTGTGTATCTTCTGTATTGTATTTCCACATTTGTTTTATTTATTTCTCCGCGATCCTGTTTTTCTAACAACTAGTATCAGAGTGAAAGGTAACTCGCAGGAAAAGAGGGTTCCTAGTTCGAGTGGGAGAAATGGAGGAAGATGAAAAGTTTAGGGTCGAGAAATTTAACGGCCAAAAATACCAGTTATGGAAGATGTAGATGGAAGATTATTTATATCAGAAGGATATATTCCTACCATTGTGTGAAATAACAAAGAAACTGATGACCATGAAGGATGAAGAATGGGAGGTTCTTGACAGAAAGGCACTAGGCACGATACGACTGATCCTGGTAGCGTCGATGGCTTTCAATATTTCAAAAGAAAAGACAATGAAGGAGCTAATGGACGCATTGGCTAAATTTTATGAAAAACCCTCAGTGTCCAATAAGGTATTTCTAATGAAGAGATTATTTAATATGAAGATGTCAGAAGGTGGGTCTGTTGTAGATCATTTAAATGAATTTAATACAATTACTAATCAAATAATTTCTGTAAAAGTGGACTTTGATGATGAGGTCGGGGATCTTCTAATCTTGTCCTCATTGCCAGAAAGATGGAATAGCTTGGTCATGGTTGTAAGTAACTCTATCTCTGGTTCAAACACTTTAAAATGTGATGATGTTGTTGGTGTTATCCTTAGTGAGGAAATGCAATGGAAAGGAATAGGTGAGACATCAGGTAATGCGTTAAACAATGAACAAGGGAAGACAAAAGGATAGAGGAAAGGGCTCAGGGAACCGTGGGAATTTTAGGAAGGTCAGATCCAAATCCAGATTTGGAAATATAGAGTGCTAAAATTGTGGGAAGAAAAAACATTTGAAGAAAGACTGCAGAGCTCCAAAGAAACAAAGACATGGACAACAGGAGAAAAATCAGGAAGCAAATGTAACAGGTGATGTGTTACAAGATGCTTTGATTCTTTCTGTAGATAATATTTTTGAGTCTTGGGTAGTATATTCAAAGGCTTCATTTCATGCCACATCCCATAGGAAACATTTTCTAGATTATATTCAAGGTGATTTTGGACAGGTTCATTTGAGTGATTATGCACCATGCAAAATTGTTGGAATGGGAAAGGTAAAAATAAAACAAAGAAATGGAAACCAATGGTTGTTAAAAGAGGTAAGACATGTTCCAGATCTAAGGAAAAATCTAATTTCAATAGGGCAGTTGGAAAGTGAAGGTTCTATATCCATATTTACATATAAGGTGTGGAAGGTCACTAAAGGATCATTGGTGATAGCAAAAGGAGAGAAGGTAGGTACATTGTATTTATGTACTGGTAATAGTGACTCTTCTATCTCTTAGCCTCTATAGGAGTGGATACAACATTGTGGCATCATAGGCTTGGAAACATGAGTGAGAAGGGGATGTAGATACTTCACAAAAGAAATTTGTTGCCAGATCTTAAACAAATTGATTTGGATTTCTGTGAGCATTGTGTTTATGGAAAACATAAGAGAGTTAGATTTCTCAAAGTCGGAAAAGAAAAGAAGAGTGAAAGGTTAGATCTTGTGCATACAGATGTATGGGGACCAAATCAGGTATCATCTCTTGGTGTCTCTTGTTATTATGTTACTTTTATTGATGATGCAACTAGAAAAACTTGGGTTTATTACATTCGACAAAAATCTGATCTTTTTGATACTTTTAAGAAATGGAAAGCTTTTGTTGAGAATGAGACAAGAAAAAGGTTGAAGTGTCTCAGATCAGACAATGGAGCTGAATATTGCAGCAAGGAGTTTAATGATTACTGTTCATACCATGGGATTCGTAGAGAGAAGACAGTTCCAAAAACACCACAAGAAAATGGTGTGTTAGAAAGGATGAACATGGCAATCATGGAGCATGCAAGGAGTATGAGATTGCATGCTAGTTTTACCTTACAGTTCTAGGCAGATGCTGTAGATATTGTTGTTTGATTAATAAACATAGTACCTTCAAGCTCTTTGGATGGTAGAATTCCAGAGGAGGCATGGACAGATGAAAATATAAACTATTCTTTTTTGAAGACTTTCGGTTGTGAATCATGTGTCCATATTGATAAAGAAAATAGAACAAAGCTTGAGGAAAAATCCAAGAAGTGTACCATTATTGGATACAATGTTAATGATTTTGGTTATCGCTTATGGGATTATAAAAATAACAAAATCATTAGTAGTAGAGATGTCATATTCAATGAGAAGGTCATGTACAAAGATCAATTAGAGGGAAAGAAATAGGAAAAAGAAAAACTAGAATACATAGTGCTTGATGAGATCACCGGAAAATAAATTCCAAAGGTACTAGAAAATCAAAATGTACAACAACAGTTTCATCAGGTACCTCAAACTCCTGCAAGTGTTGTTAGAATATCTACCAGGTTAAGTAGACCCCCTAAACGATACTCTCCTTCATTGTATTATTTATTATTTATTGATTATGGTGAACCATAATGTTACGAAGAGGCAATGCAGGTAGACACTGTTGTTCCTGAGTTTATACTTTAAGGCTCTAAAGTATACCGTCAAGGCATCCAAAAAGATAAAGAAAATTAAGGGGTAAGAGATAAATGTGAAGAGTAAATCAGAGTTGGTTTCTCAACTGTCTCTGTCTAGCTTCCCATTACTCTTGGATACTGATGTCTCTCTCAATAACTTCCCATGAACCTTCTAATTTGACTCAGGTAGTTGTTGTTTATAGGATAGTATTAAATAAGTTTAAAGCAATGCTAGTTTGATCCTGTAGGCTAGGTTCTATGTTAGGCTGTCTATTACTTGGGACAGTCATGAGGAGTAAAATTTTATTGAATTATAAATAAGTTTTAAAACTGGTTGCTTCAGTTTTGTGGGATGAAATAGAAAAGGAATTTTGGAACTCAAAATAACAACACAATAACAATAGAGGTCGTTTCCTGTAATTGAAACAATTTTGAGAATAGAGAAATAACAAAAAAAGTAACGCTGCCAAAAATATGAGGCTTTAATCATGAAAGAATCTCATATCATAACAGAAGAAGGAGAGAGAAATGAAATTTCTAATGAAGTATACAATATAACCATCCAAATAACCTATAGGTCTTGGAACTGCTGGTAGCAATCACAGAGGAAAAGTTGTAAATGATTAGATGATCAAATAAATTCAAACTACAGTAGAATTTTGAATTAAACTATAGCTGATTATTCATTAGAAAGACATAGAAAGAAAGAAAGATATTGAAAGATATTTAAAACAGAGTAAGGAACAGATAGCTTCAAGTTGAAAGAATTTATAATCTCTTCTACATTATCTATATCATTTTAAATCGCAAAATTTCTAATACAATCAGCTCCCAAAAAACCAAAAGCCTCTTCTTAGTCTTGTGAAATTATATTTATACATGATCACTCAACCTTTTTTCTGTTGGTGATTAACTAATTTCCGAAGACTAACGGTTACATGAATATGAAATAGTGAACTGTTTCTATTTCTATCTTTATCTCCTTTGATTAATTTCGATGATGAAACTTTCAAAATAATGCTTTACTTCTTTGTTGATGAAACTGCTTCTTCTTTTTTGAGACAATCAATACATTTTCCCAGGAGGTGCACCAAAACTCTAGGAGCCTTTGGAATATATTTTTCCTCGAATAGGAAGGATTTTCTTTGTAGTCCTGGTAGACGGTCGTCAACTATATTTCTTGTAAAATCAATGGTTTGTAACTTTAAATTAGGCCTCACCATCCACCTGTTAATCTGTGTAACATCAATTACCTTTATCTGTGAGATCTCTACCTGAATTTCTTTCAGATCCTCTTTGAATCTTAATTGATGCTTACCAATGTTTATTTCCCCTAATAATCTAGGACAGTTGTCTCTTCCAAAGTTCAACGAAGCCTTATCTAGAAGATTGAAATTTGCTTGGAAATCATCGTTAACCTCCTTGGCTATTTTTTTTGTTTTTGGCGAGGCTTGCCTCCCAAACCTTGAGTATTATATCCCCTTTGAGCTATTCTAAAACAGATAACTTATGAGTCTTTCTGATCTCCTCTTTTGCTGAAAGAGTCACTGCCTTTTGAAAAGTGGTTCTGGCTACTTTTGTCTGTCTTTCCTTTAGGGGAATATTCTCTAAGGATTTGCTTGTCTACTGAAAGTAGGTCTGAATAATTTCTAGCTTAGAGATCAATCCCTGTTGCTCTTTTTCTACTTTTGCATGAATTTACAAAGCCTGGGCTTGGAAAGCTTCCATATCTACCACTTGATTTTGGATTGAACTAATCTTGTTCTATAATTGTTTATTCATTTCCTCCTACTGTAAGGCCTGTTCTTGGCTGTCCTGTATCTTCAGGTTTGCTTCATCTAAGCTTGCTTTCAGTTTTTTAATCTCTTGAATGTCATTGCATCTGGCTCATTCTAGACCTTGGTCTATCTCCCTACTAATACTTCTTTCACTCTCTTTTAATTGAATTTGTAGCTGAGCCATCATATGATCTTTTTGCTGCAACATATTTGTTAAATTTCCCACAGAGTATAAATTTGTTGATGCTAAGGCTCCCATTGTGCCTGCTATTTCTGTAGCGAATTCTCCCTCTTTAATTTTTTGTCCATCTATAATGATCTTGTTCTTTTTAATCATCATATCTCCTCTTGGATGCATTTCCTGTTTTAGGATAGCCTTTCTCTTTTTACTGAAAAAATAATCGGATGAAGGAATCTCATCCCTAGAAATAGGCTCAAGATCACTAACGTATAGATCTACCTCTTGGGGGTTTCCATAGGTAGACTACAATGGAGTCAAAGAAGTAATGGCACTTCCAAGTTCCATCAATGATGTTCCTCATACTTTTTTGGGAACATCCTCAGGGATTTCTGGGGATGTTTCTAACTCTTTTCCCTTCCCTGCCTTTGATTTTTCTGTCTGAGGAACTTCTGTTTCTTGTGAAGGTATTTCAATCTCCTTCATTTTTCCTTTTGTATTTGCTTTATTCTGTACATCTGTTTCAAAACCTGGGGGAGGCCCTTCCTGCTTTAGAGGTGGGGTAGTGGATTCACCCCGCAAAATCTTTGGCAAAAAACTTCTCCTATGACTTTGGAATGACATGAAACCTATCTGTGAGTCAGGTGATATGGCCCGTACCCTATTCAATACCTTCTCATAGGTTTTAACCTCTTTGAATATATCATCATAAAAAAACTTTTCATGTTCATAAGCTTTCATATTGCAGTGCATCAAATGTCTGTTTACTAATTGATAAGGGTCATGCTTTCTGTGCTCAATATCTACCAGTTTTATTTCTTCTAGTGCTTTAGCTTCCACTTTAGAATGGCCTAGGTTTAGTAATGAAAATTTCCCGACATACACAGGGAAGATTGGCCAGGATTTCTTTTGAGATGCCTTTAGCTCTATTCCAATACCACCTTTCACTATTTGATGTGCTACTTCCCTCAATACCAGTCTGTCCGAGAGGAATTTTGGAAGAGCATGAGGGGGGATTGAACACCCATAAACCCTAATGTAAGAAAAGTTTTCATCAATGAACCAATTGACTATTGCTTTGAGGTTTTATAATATTGTCTTAGAACTGTGAGGGGGTTCACAGCCATAAAACATTTTATGCAATGGAATTACTACAAAATGACAATTTTCATAAAACGCATTTTTGGCATTTTCTTCCCATAGCACAGAGTGATACTTGTGAATGGGTTCGGGGCAGGTTATGTTCCAACTCCAATTCATTAGGGAAAATGGATTCGCAAAGCAGATTTCGTTCATGATGTATGCCGACATGTAAAAGGCCACTAGTTGACCTTTAGATCTTGCAAATCTGTAATTTGAAACTTCCTGGGCTAGGTTATCAGACAAAATCTTGCTCCAGTTAAATGTGTATCCTTCTGATGCTTCTTCTAAAAAGGGCACCCATTCTGCAGGAAAATGGCAGAGATTCTTTTTTCCAAAAAGTCTACATAGACCATGTACTCGTTCAAAGATGCTGTGGCATAAACTCCATGGTTATCAGCCCTAAATTTCGATGGACATCTCCACCATTCTATGATTAAATCAGGATATGTTCGGTTTGCCTCAACACACTCCTTCCTTTGAAATTTAGCTAAAAACTCGGCATTATAAATGTGCTTAGGATTTGGTGAGAGTTTGTACATTACTTGTATATGCTTTGGCCTAAACAAGCTGACCACGACCCCTTGATTGTTTAAAATTCTTCTTGTCGGGATATCGACCTTCTCCAAGGCCCAATTGATCATGTCGTTGTATTCCATGAGCCGAGGGCATGCTGCGATATTATGAAGCTCTGATTCTGCTATATCCCGAAAGTGATTGTCGGAATCAACAGGAGAATTTTTTCTTTTGTAATCCAAGAATTCATAGATTTGTGTCCAGGATTTAATTGAGTCAATGGCATGCGGCGTAATGTCGGATATGATATCTCCTTCTGGGTTACACATCTCCTCTGTATCTTCACTCTTCTTCAGTGATTTCTTTAGCGCCATAGATTTATGTTAGAAGGGAAACCTGTCACAAAGAAGAAGCGTATGAGCTTGGCCAAATGCGAATTACCTTTGAAGGATAGAGCAAGCATAGGTTTTGAAACACAGATTTTGAATTCGCCTTAAACTCATTTTATGACAAAAACATTGATGCAACTGACCTGTAATCAATTATATTTAATGCAAAAAATATTTCAGAGATATGCGAAGCATTTATCAGTTACTTGTTTATTAATAAGGCTGTATTTTGACAATCCCAGATTCAAAATTTGAAAGATTTCATTCAACGGTACCAAAAATAAGAAAAGATCTAAGAAGTTTAATTAGCATTAATCATGTTTCTAAAACAAAGTTAATTCAATCTAAACATAAATTATGAGTCGAGACTTCACGTTTCGGGATTTTGGGGATCATGATGGCAAGAGGTATGTTATCGTTGAACCCCGATTCCCAAAAGTGTGAAATCACGATAAGATTAAGATAATCTTTAACTTCCGTATCAGTGAATTAATTAATCATGATTTAAGACTAACTTCCAAAACAAGGTTAATTCAGTTTAAACATAGATTATGGGTTGGGATTTCGCTTTTTGGGATTTCAGGGATTGTGTTGACAAGAGGTATGTTATCGTTGAACCCCGTATCCCAAAATTGCGATACGATTAACATAATCTTTGATAATTAGTACCTTCCATATTTTGGGAAATCGGGAATTGGGATTTCGCGATTGGATATGTATTAAAACATATGTTCTCAGTAAACCCCAAATCTCGAAAGATTTTTTAAATTTTAGTCTTAACTCCTTTAGGTTTTAAGCTTTTCGTGATTTAAAAAAAAAAATAACTTTACAGAAAACGTGTCTGGACTTTATAACATTTTTGGTTTTTTGCCTTTAATTATTTAAAGAATAAAGCTTGTCGGGATTTCAGTACTGGCCTTTTGGAAATGATAGTGAGGGTTATGCTTTATGAAAATCCGAAACCCGAAAAAGGAAAATTTTAGCCTGAGAAATAAAAACTTTAAAAAACTGTTTCAACATAGGCTCCAATTGGGGACCTCGTCTCCTTGTGGGACGAGGAGAACGAGTAGACTTAGTGACTTTATTGGGTAAATGGAGTCCATGGATTCTTTCTGCAGAACTTGTTTAGGAAGGGGATACAAAGGGAAAAAGAGATCTCGTCTTTACTTCTGAAAAGATTTTCAAACCTCCCAAGTGTTGTAAACTCAGCTGCAGTCCCATTCATGATCTTCTCCTTCTTGCTACTGAATTTAAGTCTTCTTTAAGATGATCAAAACAATCCTAGGAAATTTAACAGATCTTGCATCTTTTGGCTTGCATCAAATGAAGTAAATTTCATGTTTTTTTAAATGGGGAGCCCTGTGTGGACTTGGGATGCAGATATGGTTTCGAAAAGGATGGTAATCAGAGTAGAGTGAAATTTACGTATGGCAACCTTACAGATACCTCAGATATTGCTTCACTGCCAGCGAGCCTGTTCAGTACCCCGGTGAAGTTACCTGTCCCTTTTTACTGAATTTCCTTTCACCACTTCGAAATATAATTATGCAGTTAAATGTTGAGACGAAGACAATCATTTAAATAAATTTCCTTTCATAGTCTTCTTGGACTAGACGGGGGCAATCAAATATGAATTTCCTTTCACCATCTGTCTTATATTTTAGTTTTTGAACACGAAGTGGGGGCAATCAGTGGTAGTAAGTATACCAGGGATGGTGTTTGTGTAAAATTTGTAGTGGAGGTCTGTCAACTTGATTTGATTGCCCTAGACCAACCTTTTCTTAACTTTCAAAGCACCTTAGTACACAGGGAAAAAAGGGAAAGATTAATTCCAGGGGTCTTCCTTCGAGCAAGCTTAAATCCTTAGAAAATTGTTAAGAAACCTAGGAGAGTCAGGATCGGCCTACGCATAACTTTGTTTAGTCAGAGAGTGAGGATTTATGAGGACTGGTTTACCTTTTAAGATCTGTTTTTTCATCTTACAAAGCTAAGACGTAATCTCTTCTCCCTCTGTGGGAAAATCAGAAAGATGCTTGGTCTTTTAAGAAGGAAAAACTGAGGGTAGAAAGGGGTGATGGAGAAAGACCTAGAAATTGAAAAACATGGATCATGGATTAAACCCAACTCTTGGAACTCTTCCTCAGAGATGCTTTTCTCTCTTTATTTATTTTAATTACTTCTTATCTTTATCTAGGTGAAAATCTTAGGGTCTAGAGTAAGAAATCATTCTTTTAGTGACATATCACACTTACGAGACAATCACTGCACTTTAAAAACCTTTGTTTGAAAAATAGACTTTTCTGGAATTCATACCTTTGCCTTACCATTTTCGTTTTCTTTTGAAATAACATAAAATCTTTTCTATCACCTATTTTCGGCGAATTTATCTTCTGATATATGACTATCTGCTTCTCAGCTTTCGCTTGTTTGGGATGCAAGCTAGGATCCTGTAAGGGAACAATACGAAGAGTATCAGGGCTTTTAAAAGAATTGAATACATCGAGAGTTTCGTATCCTACTTCTAGAAAAAACATTAACCTATTTTATTTTAGTTTTTTATTATTATTAATTTTTTTTTTTTATAATTTTTTTTTATGTTTTTTTTTAAACAAAAAGTAGACTTACCAAAGAAAATTATGAAATAAAAAGATTAAACAAACCGGTATATACAATCAGAATTCTTGAAACCAATTATTCCATATAGTGTTTTAAATAACGCCCGTTGACAGGGGCGTTGAGGATTTTACCATCCAAATTTTCTAAAAGAAATAAATTTTTTCCTTCAGGAGATGCAACCTTGAATGGTTCGTACCAGATGTGATCGAATTTGCCATGTTTTTTTGAGTCCTCCTTCCTAGCATCCCATTTTAAAACCAAATATTTGGGGAGAAAATCTCTGTCTTTGGTCTTACGATCAAATAACACTTTCATGTCGTCCTGGTATTTCTGCAGCCTTTCGTCCACTTCCACCCTATGTTGTTGGACTTCAATCAACTGGTTTATTCTTCTTGTGACATGATTTGGTTCTTCCTTCTCATCTTGCCAAAGTTTCATTATGGGAAGTACTAGATTTATAGGTAATACTATGTTAGTCCCGTACACCATTTGGAAAGGAGAAGTGTCGACAGATTTTTTTGTGCCTATCTGATTTGCCCACAAAGTGTATTTCAAATGCACATGCCAATATTTCTTTTTTTTCACTCAATATTTTCTTAATTATATTGATTAGGCTCTTGTTTGAAGACTCGACCAGACCATTTCCTTGTGGGTAGTATGTCGTGGAATGACCAAGCACAATATTATACTTTTGGCATAAACTGACCATAGCCATAGATTTAAAAGCATGTGCATTATCTGTGACTATCTTTCGGGGGCAGCCGAATCTAGACAAAATGTTCTCTTCTAGGAAATCTATTACCACCGAATTCGTAGCCTTTCTAGTTGGAATAGCCTCCACCCATTTGGTGAAGTAATCTGTAGCGGTCAGGATCCATCTATGTTGAGCACTAGAATGAGGATTAATTTCGCCTATGAAATCTAATCCCCATTGCTGAAAAGGAGCTTATGTTTTGACCGGAACCAATGGCATTGTTGGGAGTTTATGTTTTCCTAGGAAAAATTGGTAAGGGTTGCAAGATCAAACCTTGGCATTGACGTCTGAGATAAGTTTTGGCCAATAATATCCTGCCCTCAGGATCTTATAAGTCGTTGCCCTCCAAGCGTGATGTCCCCCACACACTCCTTCGTGAAATTGGCTTATGACTTTCTCTGTTTCTGATTCAACCAAACAAACCAACAGGAAGCCAAGTGGGTCCTTCCAATATAATTGTATTTCGGATATATAGTACTTGACCGATTGCAACTTCAACGTTCTGGCTTTATATGGGGGGAAATCACTCGGGCACTTCAAGGTCAACAGGTAGGACACTATGTCTTTGTACCAATTTGATGAAGCAAACTTCTCTTCGATTATGATTTTAGTTATTTGTTCATTAAGTTAATTCATGTCCACACACTCTTCACCTCCCTATAAGCCATTTATTCCGAGAGCTCTGAAATTTGATTCAGCTAGGAGTTTAGCTAAACCTTTCCCCTTAACTCGTCTCGTTGGTTTTATCTCCAAGTCGAATTCTTGAATTTTCGCAAGCCATCGTCCTCTTTTGCCATCATTGTCTGACTGAACCAAAATATATTTTATGGAGCTAGTGGGTACGTATGCAATTACCTTAGAATGCAACACATAGGTTCTGAAAGCCTTTAATGCCTTCACCATATCATATGCTTGTTTTTCCATTATATTATATCTAAGTTCGATGTCTCTAAGACTTTTGCTGAAAAAGGCTATCGGTTGCTCAAAACCTTCTTCATTCTTCTGGAGGAGTATGATGGCAAGTGTGTGTTCGGAGGCGAATGAGAAAATAAGAAAATCCTTTAGATAATCAGGGCTTGCTAGTACGAGTGCCTCGCTTATAACTTTCTTGATGCGTGCAAATGATGCTTTAGCTTCTACTGTCCATTTCACTTCACTGGTTTTCTTTAGCATATCTATGATCAATTTCACGATTTCAGCAAAGTTTGGAATAAATCTCCTAAAAAAAATTATTTTCCCTAAGAATGACTGAATCTCTTTTACATTCCTAGGGATATTTATTGTGTCTATAGATTCAACTCTTTTAGGGTCAATTCTAATTCCATCTCTAGACACAATATGGCCCAAGAGTTTACCTTCTTGCATAACAAAGTGATACTTTTTGGGGTTTAAGGACAAACCAAACCTGCGACATTTCTCAAACGTTTGCTTGAGATGTATCAGATGATCTTCATCAGATTTAGAAAAAATGGTTAGATCATCCAGATATATAACTACAAATTTGTCCCTTTCGCTGATGAAAGCGATATCCATAGAACGCTGGAAAGTAGCACCTGCATTCATTAAACCAAAAGGCATCTTATCATACATAAATGTACCCCAAGGGGTGGTGAAGGCTGTTTTTTCTTTATCATGTTCACTGACGGCAATTTAGTTGTACCCGAAAAACCTGTCGATCATTGACATCCTATTTTCCCCAACTACTTTTTCTAAAACATGATCCATTTTGGGTAGGGGGTAATTATCTTTGAGGGAGGACTTATTTAGATTTCTAAAATGGACACACAGTCTAATTTCCCCGTTTTTGTTTCTAACCAGGACTAGGTTTTCTACCCAATCAGAGTATCTCAGTGATACGATTATTTTTGCATCCAGAAGCTTTTTGACTTCCTTTTTGATCACAGGAAATAGAATAGGATTGATTTGTCTGAGTTTTTGTCTAAAGGGTTTGACACCAGGATTCAGGGGTATCTTATGTTCAATGACAGTGGTATCATAGGTTCTTAGCTCTTCATATGACCAAGAAAAAACGTCCTTGTACTTTTTAAGAAACTCCGAGTATTTACTTTTGGTTTCTGGGGAAAGATATTTGGATAGTTTCACCAACTGAGGATTTTCTTCAGTACCTATGTCACAGTCCACAACCTCGATAGGTTGAGGCTGTAGGGTGTATTTTGAAGGGATATCATCTTGATTGAATAATCTTTCCAAGGGAATCAGACCCTTGGGGATCTGGTTATTTTTAAGAATGAGCATTCGGTGATTCACGATTTTATCGTGGAACTCTTGAGAATCCTCCCCTTCCTGCATGATCCAAATAGGATCATTTTGATTTTCTTGATCAATATGTGTTTCGACAAACTCATCTATTGATTCTAAAAATTTGCGAAGCTATTCATCGTCCTCAAAGACTTGACAATGCTGTATGTTATTTGATATAGAAGGTCGGTGCCTCATTTGTATGTGGTACTTAAGTTTAAACGTGGTGGGAGGTGTGAAAGTTGAGGCTGCTTTGGCTAACGCATCAGCCTGTGGTTTTCAGTCCTTGGAACGAAATGAACATTCACAGAGGAGAAGAAATTTTCGATCAAATCCCAGATGCAATTCCTATAGGTCCTCAACCTAGGATGTTTGGCCTGGTACTGTTGGTTTACCTATTTTATAATTATCTCGGCGTCACCAAAGACTTCGAGGTTTTTTATTTTCATTCTCCTAGTGGCTTCTAACCCTAACACTTAAGCTTCATACTCGCGTACATTATTTGTGCAATCCACATTCCACTGTAGCCGATAGGAAAAGGGGATTACAAATTGATCGTCAGGAGCCACAAGGAGTGCCCCTTCTCCAACTCCTAAGTAGGATGAAGCACCGTAAACAAAATATTCCACACACCAGAGCTATATACTTTTTTTTTAAGTTTTTCTTTTTTTGTTTTTTCTTCTGTACAATTTTCATCCATATCTACATCAATATCGTGATCGATGGATAAGATACAACTACCTAAATCTTGATCAACAATATATACAGGGTGGTTATTTGGGTTATGTGGATCACCTACCATGAATGCCAACCTAGTTTCTCGGTATAGACGCGTGTATTGTCCTCCAAAAACTGGAATCGTGGCATATGTCATGTCAAGCTAGAGAGATCCTCCAAGCTTGGCACCCCATGACCTAGATAACAACATACCATATTTAGGAGGGATATCGGAGACCACTATGTCCATAAGAATGCTCTTTGCAGGTATTTGTGCCAGACCTACCACCAGGTCTTTAATCATGCCTATGCATTTGACTTTTCTTGAATCAAATGAATATAAATCTCCATAAGGCCTAGTGATTTCGAGACCTAATTTATCCATAATAGCTTTATGTATCACATTGTGGGATGCTCCATAATCTAACATACATTTATTGAGTAGGTGGTCGAACAAGGTTAACGTGATATAAAAGGGGGCCACAGTGTCTCTCGCACCTTCGAAATGCGAACCAAAAACTATGTTCGTCTTGTCATCTTCTAAATTGATGACATCGGCCTAGCTTTCATCTTCGGAAAAGCTAATCATCTTGGCAATTTGTTTTCTGTATATGGGATTTTTAGCCAATTCAACAAGTGGGATAGGGATTTTGATTTTATTTATTTCATTTTCCAGACTAAAATTTCCCAGGACCTTGTCGCTCTCTATGTTGGGGGCTTCAATTCTTTTCTTTTCAACTTTTCTTTGTGGTGTGGATTTGGTTTCACTCACAGGGACCTATGTTTTCATGGCGGGTGTTCCTACTGACTTTGACTTGACAGGTTGCATGTCAGCAGTTTGGGTTTTTGCAGTCTGTTTGTCACCAACCTTTATAGTCACTTCATCAGTTTCGCCCCTAGGAAAGATATTTTTTGTTGGGGCGGTTGGAAGACTCTTGTTCCTAGGTCGTAAATTATATTTCTCATGTACTTCGGCTATAATATCATCAGTGATACCCTGATAAGCCAAATATTCAGAAGTATCATTGGTAACATCGTCTTCCGATCTAATTTCTTTATTTAAGGATTTTTTGTAATCTTGTCTTGATAAATAGGGTGATTTACTATCGTCGCCAAGATTATTTATATCCTCATCCAACTCTTCAAAATCTTATAGGTCTTCCTCTCCTATAAAGTTTTCACTTTTGAAGGGGGTTGGAATTTTTTGATCCTCATTCTTAATTTTTTTTTGTGGGGCCTGAGGATCCACCTTGCTCTTTGAATTTCTTATTCTCTTTGTTCCCGGTTTCTATTTTTTCTTTTAACTTCCCTGATGCCATCATGCTCGATTTGATTTCTAGAGCATCATCTTGCATTTTCGTGAGATCTACTGATCTCCTTTCTCTCAATAAAAGAGCGAAATCAGGATCAAAGGCTCCAATGAAAGTCACCTTTGCTGCAGGTTGAGAAGGTTTAACCTCAACCGGGATTTTATTATACAACTTGTTAAACCTTTGCTGCAGGTTGAGAAGGTTTAACCTCAACCGGGATTTTATTATACAACTTGTTAAACCTTTGCGTGAACTTAAGAACTGACTCTGATTTTTTCTTTCTAAGGGATCCAAATTCGGTTAGGTAATAGAGGTGGTCCCTCCTCTCCCCCCATTGTTTGATAAAAGTGTTTTCAAGTTCTTCGTAAGATCTTAGAGATCCGACTGTTAAGGCTCGGAACCAGGTCCTCACCTGTCCTTCAAAAGTCTAAACGAGGAGTCTAGAATAGACATCTTCATGTTTAATTCCGAGGATGTCGGAAAATTGGTCAAAGAAATTTATGTGTTCTTGAGCGGTTAAATCTCTTTCCCCTGTAAATTTGGGAAGGCTTTTCATATAATTTTCGGGAGGGTCGTGTAGGGGAATTGGGAGGACAAGGGGGGCATATCTGGCAGCTACCTTAGTGAAGATTCTAGGAAGCGGTACTTGGCCGCCTGTTGGTCCTCCTAGGGCACCGCCCCCAGCTCCTGCACCTCTGTGTGTAGCCATTAATGGATTTGAGGATGAAACTTGGAGTGTGTAAGGAGAAGGCTCATAGAAGTTTGGGATATATATTTCAAGAAAAGAGAATGTATCGTTTGAAAGGGGAAGTGAGACAGATCTCTCAAGTGTTTCCTTAACGTTTAACTGTGTAAAATCAGAATGACAAAAAGTATGTATGGGTGAAATGATTTGTCTAAGTGATCTTCATGATTTTAAAGTCTTTTTCGGATCAGAGACTAGCGAGGTCTTCTTATCCAGTTTCTTTCTAGTTTTCTTTCAGCTAAAATCTAATTTACTTGTCATGGAGTCGCTAAGTGAAAGATGAAGGTATCCTTCAAAGGTTTTTCTATCTTTGTTCACTATCAAAGACATAAAGTGTCAATGTCATTCTTCCCAGGGAAAAGTTTCGTTTCTTTGTTCCCTGGCAACGGTGCCAAAAAGATGTTGTTCCTGAGTTTATACTTTAAGGCTCTAAAGTATATCATCAAGGCATCTGAAAAGATAAAGAAAATTAAGGGGTAAGAGATAAATGTGAAGAGTAAATCAGATTTGGTTTCTCAACTGTCTCTGTCTAGCTTGCCATTGCTCTTGGGCTTTTAAAGCTTCCATCTCTACCACTTGATTTTGGATTGAACTAATCTTGTTCTGTATTTGTTTATTCATTTCCTCTTGCTGTAAGGCCTATTCTTGGCTGGCCTGTATCTTCATGTTTTCTTCATCTAAGCTTGCTTTCAGTTTTTTAATCTCTTGAATGTCGTTGCATCTGGCTTGTTCTAGACCTTGGTCTATCTCCCTACTAATACTTCTTTCATTCTCTTTTAACCGACTTTGTAGCTGAGCCATTCTCTGATCTTTCTGCTGCAACATAGTTGTTAAATTGCCCACAGAGTATAAATTTGTCGATGCTAAGGCTCCCATTGTGCCTGCTATTTCTGTAGTGAATTCTCCCTCTTTAAGTTTTTTTCCATCTATAATAATCTTGTGCTTTTTAATCATCATATCTCCTCTTAGATGAATTTCCTGTTTTAGGATAGCCTTTCTCTTTTTATTGAAAAAATAATCGGATGAAGGAATCTCATCCCTAGAAATAGGCTCAAGATCACTAACGTATAGAGCTCCCTCTTGAGGGTTTCCATAGGTACTCTGCAATGGAGTCAAAGAAGTAATGGGACTTCCAAGTTCCATCGATGCTGTTCCTCCTACTTTTTTGGGAACATCCTCAGGGATTTCTAGGGATGTTTCTAACTCTTTTCCTATCCCTGCCTCTAATTTTTCTGTCTAAGGAACTTCTATTTCTTGTGAAGGTATTTCAATCTCCTTCATTTTTCCTTTTGTATTTTCTTTATCCTGTACATTTGTTTCAAAACCTGGGGGAGGCCCTTCCTGCTCTAGAGGTGGGGTCATGGATTCACCCAGAAAAATCTTTGGCAAGCAAATTTGCCTATGAATTTGGAATGACATGAAACCAGTCTGCGAGTCAGGTGATATGGCCCGTACCCTGTTCAATACCTCCTCATAGGTTTTAACCTCTTTGAATATATCATCATAAACAAAATTTTCGTGTTCATAAGCTTTCATATTGCAATGCATCAAATGTTTGTTTACTAATTGATAAGGGTCATGCTTTCTATGCTCAATATATACCAGGTTTATTTCTTCTAGTGCTTTGGCTTCCACTTTAGAATGGCCTAGGTTTAGTAATGAAAATTTCCCGACATACACAGGGAAGATTGGCCAAGATTTCTTTTGAGATGCCTTTAGCTCTATTCCAATACCACCTTTCACTATTTGATGTGCTACGTGCCTCAATACCAGTCTGTCCGAGAGGAATTTTGGAAGAGCATGAGGGGGGATTGAACACCCATAAACCCTAATGTAAGAAAAGTTTTCATCAATGAACCAATCGACTGTTGCTTTGAGTTTTTTTGAGACTGTCTTAGAAATGCGAGGAGGTTCACAGGCATAAAACATTTTATACAATGCAATTACTAGAAAATGACAAATTTCGTAAAACACATTTTTGTCATTTTCTTCCCATAGCACAGAGTGATACTCGTGAATGGGTTCGGGGCAGGTTATGTTCCAACTCCAATTCATCAGGAGAAATGGAGTCGCAATGCATATTGCGTCCATGATGTATGCCGACATGTAAAAGGCCATTGGCTGACTTTTGGATCTTGCAACTCTGTAATTTGAAACTTCCTGGGCTAGGTTATCATACAAAATCTTGCTCCAGTTAAATGTGTATCCTTCTAATGCTTCTTCTAAAAAGGGCACCCATTCTGCAGGAAAATGGCAGGGATTCTTTTTTCCGAAAAGTCTACATAGAATAATGGCTACATAGAACATGTACTCGTTCAAAGATGTTGTGGCATAAACTCCATGGTTATCAGCCCTAAATTTCGATGGACATCTCCACCATTCTCTGATTAAATCGGGATAAGTTCGGTCTGCCTCAGTACACTCGTTTCTTTGAAATTCAACTAAAAACTTGGCATTATAAATGTGCTTAGGATTTGGTGAGAGTTTGTACATTACTTGTATATGCTCTGGCTTGAACGAGCCGACCACGACCCCTTGATTGTTTAAAATGATTCTTGTCAGGATATCGACCTTCTCCAAGGCCCAATTGATCATGTCGTTGTATGCCATGAGCCGAGGACGTGTTATGATCTTATGAAGCTCTGATTCTGCTATATCCCGAAAGTGATTCTCGGAATCAGCAGGAGAAGTTTTTCTTTTGTAATCCAGGAATTCATAGATTTGTGTCCAGGATTTAATTGAGTCAATGGCGTGTGGCATAGTGTCAGATATGATATCTCCTTTTGGGTTACGCATCTCCTCTGTATCTTCACTCTTCTTCGGTGCTTTCTTTGGTGCCATAGATTTATGTTATAAAGGAAACCTGTCACAGAGAAGAAGCGTATGAGCTTGGCCAAATGTGAATTACCTTTGAAGGATAGAACAATCATAGGTTTTGAAACACAGATTATGAATTCGCCTTAAACTCATTTTATGACAAAAACACTGACGCAACTGACCTGTAATCAATTATATCTAATGCAAAAAATATTTCAGAGATACGCGAAGCATTTATCAGTTACCTGTTTATTAATAAGGCCGTATTTTGGCAATCCCATATTCAAAATTCGAAAGATTTCATTCAACGATACCGAAAATAAGAAAAGATCTAAGAAGTTTAATTACCATTAATCATGTTTCTAAAACAAAGTTAATTCAATCTAAACACAAATTATGAGTCGAGACTTCACGTTTCAGGATTTCGAGGATCATGATGACAAGAGGTATGTTATCCCTGAACCCCGATTCCTGAAAGTGCGAAATCACGATAAGATTAAGATAATCTTTAACTACCGTATCAGTGAATTAATTAATCAGGATTTAAGACTAACTTCCAAAACAAGGTTAATTCAGTTTAAACATAGATTATGGGTCGGGATTTCACTTTTTAGGATTTCGGGGATTGTGTTGACAAGAGGTATGTTATCGTTGAACCCTGTATCCCAAAATTGCAATACGATTAACATAATCTTTGATAATTAGTAACTTCCATATTTCGGGAAATCAGGGATCGGGATTCTGCGATTGGATATGTATTAAAACATATGTTCTCAGTAAACCCCGAATTCCAAAAGATTTTTTAAAAGTTAGTCTTAACTCCTTTAGGTTTTAAGCTTTTTGTGATTTAAAAAAAAAAAAACTTTACAGAAAGCGTGTCCGGAATTTATAACATTTTTGGTTTTTTGCCTTTAATTATTTAAAGAATAAATCTTGTCAAGATTTCAGTACTGGCCTTTTGGAAATGATAGTGAGGGTTATGCTTTATGAAAAGCCAAAAAACGAAAAAGGAAAATTTTAGCCTTAGAAATAAAAACTTTAAAAAACTGTTTCAACAAACACCAAAAAGAAGTGGGAGAAAGGCATGAAAGAGGAAATGGATTCCTTGGTAAATAACCAGACTTGGGACTTGGTTCAGTTTCCTGCAAGAAAAAGAGCATTGCAGAATAAATGGGTTTACAAGTTAAATGAAGAAGATGGAGGAAAAAAACAGTACAAGGATAGACTTGTTGTAAAAGGGTTTGCACAAAAGAAATGTATAGATTTTGATTAAATATTTTCTCCTCTTGTTAAAATGACTTCAATTAGGGATATTTTAATTCTTGTGGCAGTAGAAGATTTTCATCTTGAACAGTTAGATGTAAAAACAACTTTTCTCCATGGGGATTTGGAGGAAGAGATTTATATGCAGCAACCACAGGGGCATGATGTCAAAGGGAAGGAGAATTTGGTATGTAGATTGAAGAAGAGATTGTATGGCCCAAAGCAAGCTCCAATGCAATGGTATTTGAAGTTTGACATGTTTATGACAAAACAAGGTTATAGTAGATGTCATTAGGATCACTATGTTTATTTTAAAAGGCTAGAAAATGGAAGCTATATTATCTTGGTATTGTATGTAGATGACATGCTTGTTGCAGGGTCTAATATGCAGGATATAAACGTGCTTAAGAATAAATTAGCTAATTCATTTGCAATGAAGGATTTGGGTGCTGCAAATAAAATCCTTGGTATGAGAATAACAAGAGACAGGAAAAATTGCAAATTGACATTGTCTCAGGGTGAGTACATAGAGAAGGTGTTGGAGAGGTTTAGAATGCAAAATGAAAAACCTGTCAGTACTCCTTTGGCCAACCATTTCAAATTAACTAAGGAAATGTGTCCTGTTGTAACCTAGGTCTGCACCCCTACCTCTCCTCTCTCCTTTCCCTATGCCTTCATCGAATTTTTCCTCTTCAGGTTGATTAAGTCAGTTTCCCATTACCGAGTGACTTGGTTCTTATTCGTTTCTTTCTTGATTGAGTCTTTGCGCATTTCTGTTGCTATTGTTTCTTGAAGGATAATTACATGTCATATTTGGTTTGGAATGATTATCATCATGTTTTCCATTGATTAAGCTCACAACAGGTCGACCAAGCCTTTGTATGCACAAGAAACGCCCATGGACAAAACGAAGCAATCCAGAGTGATCAATTTCGGGCTCAGATTGTGGGAACATACAGGTTAACTTTCTACAGTGGAGATCCATCAAGCCAATCAGATTGATGGTTTTCATGCATTTAGAGTGTTTAAATCGCACGGGTTTAACATCAAGAGTGAACCCATGAAGAGCAAGAATTACCCAAACTCCCTAAGTGCCGAACACAAAAAGTCCCAAAGTGAATCTGGACCATCCATCAGCAAGGACACATAGAGGCAGATCCTTCACTTTGAAGACTTATCACTTTGGGATATTTGCGAAGCACTAGAGGAAGAATTCCTTGAAGTGTCGAACTGTAAAAGTCTCAAAGTAACAAGAGACTGCCACATCACTTCGAGCCCGTACTACTTTGGGAGAACATCATGCCTCACAGTACAAAAATCTTGAAGCCCAAAGTGTCGAAGCATGTGGCACTCATCAGTCATGACACGTGGCACACTCATCAATCATGACATGTGGCACTCATTCCAGGTCATTTGGTTGTGTCATTCACCCATTTCCACATGACACATGTCACCCTTCTTTCCATGACACATCAGCAGTTGTGACATCATATGAAATCAAGCCACCACGTCACTTTGCAACCTATACCACTCCAGGAGATTTCCGAGAACAACATTCATAACCTCCCGAAGTGCCAAACACCCAAAGTCCCAAAGAAAATATGGACCATCCATCAATGAGGACACACGGTGACAGATCTCCCACTTCAAACATATTGCACTTCAAAAGATTGCATGAGTAGGGAGATGAAAACTCTCTAATCCTGAACTCCCGAAGTGAACTTGGACCATCCAGATCCAGAGGCCCCGTGGAGGCAGATTTCTCACTTCAGGAGTATGACACTCTATAGGATGGTAAGAAATTTGCATTTAAAAGGCCCAAAACTCAAACTCTCGAAGTAATTGCGAACCTTCGATCTCAAATCAACCTTCACCGTTGATCCTTGCAACAGGTAATGAAGGAATATCACCTAGATCACAGATTGCAACAAAATCGACGAGCACACTACATTGCGGGGATGTAAACTGCTCGAACGTTAATTTTCCAAAGCGATCATGCAATTGGAACCATGGTATTTTTGGAAAGGTACGTGGAAGCTTATGGGGGATTGCGGGCCCCAAGGCGGTATGGAAACAAACCACCCTCAACAACTTCCTCAATCACATGCTTATATGACATCAGGTCACCACATCACCTCCATTCACACTCCCGCTACCGTTCAACTTTCGCCACCTGTTCCCCCCTACTACTCCCCATATCACCTATCACCTCCATGCATCATGTTTTCCTATTAGATTCCCACCTCCATGTCTTCCTGTTCACGACCAGGTCATCACAGTGAAAGCAGAGAGAAGGTTCAGTTACAATCGAGACAGAGTGCGCTTAGCTTCCGAAAGCTCAGACACAGATGAAGAGTTAAGTCTCAGTCATAGTTCGACGCAGATTGGTTCTGGAACACTTCAACAGACTACCCCTTCCTCAAGCAGAGATTTTCTCATGTAGCCAGTTGTCTACAATGGCCTCCAATAGCTCGCAGGCATGCCATTACTCAACATAGAGCTTTTTTCTGTCACTCTGAGGCCTATTTCTGCCAATTCAGTTCCTCTAGCACATGCATCAGTTCTGTCTCAAAGACAATAGTAGTTTTTAGTTGATTAATTCCAATATTTTCTTAGATTAGATACAAGAGTGGTATTCTGTGTGTGATAAGAACCACTCTTTCTAATTAAGTCTAGTGTCTTAGTGAAGTTAATAATGTGTTCTACAAACAATTACCTAAGATTAGGGCTCAGTACCCTAAGGATGTGAACCTCTGCAACTCTGTTAAATAGGGGATATTTGAATGTTTTGAGGGTCAGAGATTTTGGGAAAGAATAACACTACATCAGACTGGTTGGACCCATTCTATCCATGAATTAAATCTCTCTACATGGTGAACATACTCTTGATGACAGTTTTTCGTTCAAATCTTCATGTGTTTTTATTCTTATCTTGAATACAATTTTTTATTTGTTCAAAGTACATTTCATTTCCTTTCAGCTATTGTATAACACATTTTTACTGATATCCAACCTGTCAAACAGCTAATGCTTTGGTGAAGACTTGTTTTTATTGCAACCTGTGGGGTTAATTGTGTTTTTGATACATGTTTAATGTCTTGAAATGATATTTTAAGTATTGAACTTCTTGCAACAGATTATTCATTGAGTAGTTTGTTTTTTCCCTTTGTTTTCTATTATTTCACTGGTTTGTCATTAGTGTGCCACCAGCCAAGGGGGACCCTGATTTATATCATTTTTCCAAACCAACATTTCTTTTGTCTTGGTAGAACAACCCTCTGACCAACCAACAAAAAATTAAAAGAAACAACCATTCTAAACTGATAGGTGGCCTAGATTTTCCCTTTAGCAGTCAGGTGCAGACCTTAGGACCAACATCTTCTGGCGCCGTTGCCGGGGAACATAGTAACAAGATATCTTTCCTTGGGAGAATGACAACGATCAGATATGATCTTTGATGGTGAACAAAGACTAGACACACATATGACTACAATCTTTCACCTGATGACTCCACAATCAAAAGACTGCACTGGAGGATGAGCCTAGCCGATAGAGAATGAAAAGGTGGAAGGGACAAACCAAGTACCAAGCCATCAGTATATTCAAAGAGCTCATATTTTTCTTCATCAGTTCATTCCTGTCTTTTCCTTCGTGTGTGAAAAGAATTATCTTATGCTTTGTTTACTCAGATTATTATAAGTCTACAGTGGTCAATCCATCCTTGAGAAGAGAAGATCTTCCCTCTTGCATTATCAATCATAATCTCATTCCTTCATTTGAACCCACTAACCATAATGTTGATCATATCCAAACTTCTCTAGATCATGACCAGTCATGTAAGCCTGTGAATTATACATCTGATTCACCACTTATTGAAATCATTGTTCCCCCTTGTAATCAACTTACCGAAATTCAGTCCAGGATCCAAAAGTACTACAAACCCCTGAAACTACCACTTATCCTTCATGCCTATCCTCCCAATTTTATTGATTACCTTCCTATTTTCAATGCAGAAGACCATGTTGCAGCTAAGAAGCACCTGGAAGATTTTGAAAATTTCATTGATAATTTTCAAATTATGCACGAGGATGTAGTTACAAGGATATTCTGCAAATCTTTATTTGGAGATGCATCATTCTAGTTCAGAAATTTGGAAGTTGATTCTATTAGTTCATGGACCGATTTGCGTAATGTGTTTTCGAGGTATTGGGGTGAGAAAAAATCCTTTGAAAAATACCTTTCATAGTTCTACGCCTTGAGAAGGGAACAAGATGAAGCTGTTATCACATTCAATAGAAGGTTTCATAATTTTTATCTTAATATGCCCATGGAAATTCAACCTACTGAAGTTGCTGCCATGGTGTAGTATACAATTGCACAACACACTGATCTGTTTCTTTTTCTCAGAGAGAGAAGGTCATCATCATTGCAACAGATGTTCACTGATGTAGAGGAGATTGAGGACAATATCCAAGCTTGTGGAAGGATCTCAAATTGAGTTTGGGACAAAGATTTGGAACAGGAACAAGTTTATGAGAAGAATAAATCATATTTGGATACAGAGGAATCCAAGGAAGGATATGGACAACGAAAATCTGATCCGGGTTCTTATTTTCAACATACTAATGCATCACTTTTATATTTTTATTCTTCCTCGGATCCTGAAGCTAATAAATCATTTTTTTCTATTCTTGAAACTAAGTATATTGATGATTATTACAAGGATGGATTTACATGTATAGGTAAACCTTTTCTTAGTTATGAGCAGAGGGATGAGTTTGCTAATGATGACTTTCATGAATTTTTTGTAGGGAACGATGATCAATTTTCCAAACAAAAAGTTGCTTCCCCTCAACATCTAACTGTAAATATCGGGGATCAACTCACATTCTTGACTTACGATGACTTTCATAATTATATGTGTTTAAATTTGGGTCAAGAAAAAGAGGAGGAGCTACATGAGTAGTTGAACATGTTTTCTTTCTCATCAAATGACACCCTCACTACAACATTTGTTCCTACTCCTGGAATAAATGGAAGTAACTGACTTCCCTCTGATTTTTACGATGCCTTTGATTTGAAAGTTGTCGAAGATAGTTATGCACAAGAAAATAATCAACAACTGCAAGGTAAATTTGTTGCTCAAAACTTTTATGAAGATCAGGATGCTTGTGACAACATAACTATATATGTCGGAAACAATACTATAGATGCATTTTCCATTGCCTCAAATGCTTCTAGTAGTGATGGAATTTCCTCTAAACTTAAAAGGAGAAATTGATAGTGGAAACAAATTGCAACATTTTTCCGTTCCATTTTCGGGTCTCAAAAATGAGGATGCCAACGTTTCTATGGAAGCAAATTTTTCACAAGGGAAGTCTTTCCATTTGGAGCATAAAGCACATGAGTTTACTATCAATACAGAGGTAACTAGTCATGAATTTTATGATCTGATGGATTCATACTTAGAGGATTTTATTATTTTTAATCCTCTATCATGGTTTCACTCCAAGTGTGGGGTTCGTATTCAGAACAAGTTGTCATTCCATTTTCAAATTTTTATTTCCACAAAGCAGGTTCAAGAAATCTAGTTGGTAGATCAATTGCTTGAATGGTTACTATGGAAATCTGCGTATACTTGAGTAGAAATTTTTAACAAATTAGGAGTAGGAGAATAAGCTCGTAGTTTGAGCATTTAATTTTTAGTTCGCAGATTTTTTTTAGTATGTTGGTTTTCAATAGCTTGTTTGAATAAGAGACTCCATAGCCCAACAAAGGCACTAGGGTTTAGCTGCAGTTTCAAGTTTCAGCAAAGACTCCATAGCCCAACAAAGGCACTGGGGTTTAGCTGTAGTTTCAAGTTTAAGTAAAGACTCCATATCCCAATAAAGGCACTAGGGTGTAGTCTCGGTTTCTAATTCAATAAAATGCATGGCTGAGACACAGTAGCAGATAACGAAAGGATGGTAGACAAACAAAGGTAAGAAATGGAAGGTAATAGCAATTATTTAATCTCAAGGCACCGATCTACAGTTATTAACACCTCACAGGGACGAGCTATCCCAAGTTGGAGCCAATGTTGTAACCTAGGTCTGCACCCCTACCTATCCTCTCTCCTTTCCCTATGCCTTCATCGAATTTGTCCTCTTCAGGTTGATTAAGTCAGTTTCCCATTACTGAGTGACTTGGTTCTTATCCATTTCTTTCTTGATTGAGTCTTTTTGCATTTCTGTTGCTATTGTTTCTTGAAGGATAATTACATGTCGTATTTGGTTTAGAATGCTTGTCATCATGTTTTCCATTGATTGAGCTCACAACAGGTCGGCCAAGCCTTTGTATGCACAATAAACGCCCGTGGAAAAAACACAACAATCGAGTGTAGTCAATTTCAGGCTCATATTGTGGGAACATACAGGTTAACTTTCTATGGTGGATGTAACACCCTTCTACAGGATACTAGACAATTAATCATTTATTTAAATACATACACAATAACAACTTTGTTTTAACATAATTTTATTTATTTTTCATTTACACAATTCTTCTACATTTGCTCAAAGACAAATATAAATAGCATGATGAAATAAGTAATAGGTTAACTCTAAGATTTAGAACTTAAAACAAAAGTATATACAAAATATCACCGAAAAATACCTCTTCCTTAGTTTGTCGAAGCTCATCAATTGTAATGTAGTCCTAGGTGCTACCTAGCATTCTTTTCCTACTTTCCCAGAGTGAAACAACGAAATCCTCCCTGCCAACTAGGAGCCTAGATGGCTTCCTAGCTCCAAGAAACCTTTCGGTTTCTTGGCCCTTCGTGCTCGTGACTCCAAGAACAACAAAGCACAATTGCTCAAAGAAAACTATCACAAGAATTATATCTTCCAAGAATTTCACAACCTCTCATCATGCTCAAACCTCTCCATCCATTTTCCTCCTCCCTACTTCTTCTCCCTATTTATCAAGTTTCCATACACACTTCCCCAAGTCTCCTCAACCACCCTCATTATTATCCATCAACCTCCCTTATCTAGATATTTTGGGAAAATATTAAAATAAAACTAAATATAAATGACTTGCATTAAACAAAAATAAATAAAATGAAAAGTCTTTCTTCTCTAATAAATGTTATTTGATAATTTTCCCCAAAATGTACATAACACCCAACCATGATCATTTAATTCATCATACCCACCATCTATCAAAGTCAAGAAGGTATTTAATGCTTCTAGATATTTTGTATGCAATATAATTTACATATTCAATAAACATTCAATTAAATAGTTAATAATTGACTTTAATAATTAATACATTAATTACTTATACTAGTGTACATGGGTAGGATATGTGTGCGTAGCTAGTGGACACATATCTCATGTATGTACTAACGAGAAAAAATCATTGCCTCTAGTGAATAGTTCCTATATGATCACCAAGACATGTAGGACAACATATCAAGTAATGCATCATTTAATAATCTTAACGAACTAAATTACACCAATTCATCAATAACTCATTGTCACACTTAAAATATCAATAGGAAATCAAAGAGGGTTTTAAACATGGTAGGAACCAAGTGAGTAAACAATAGTGGCA
>ML782075.1:224635-235881 GCA_009831015.1 Picea engelmannii | reverse complement strand
GGTATGATGCAGAAGAAAAGATACTAATTTCTTAAATATGACACTTAGTGAATGTGATGTCTCATTTTCTACATGTTTCAAATGAGGGCACATGAATGAAGCTAAGACCTCTTTTCTAGGTCATCCATGTTTTACAGACTCATCTTTGTTATGTAAAAACGATAGTGTGTATGCATTTTTCATACCTAAGAAATGCACACACACTATGTTCAAGTAAAATTTGAGAATGTTGAGCCAAAAATGCATACACATTTTGAAGCCACACAAAAGACAACTTGGCCTTTTGAGAAAGGTGTACACATTTTAAAATGTTTATGCATTATCTTTTCCATCCATCTATTTATCTATATCTATATGTGTGTGTGTGTGTGTGTGGATAGATAGATAGATAGATAAGCATGCATTTTCTTCCATTTCTTTCTCATTTCACTGAGAAAGTAGGGAGAAGAACAAACATAATTTAGACGGACATGAGCAATTTGAATGACTACTTTCAACATCTATGTTTTAGTATTTGGAAATGAATGTGCAACATTGCAATAGTTTTTCCTCTTTAAACTCTTTCAAAGTGTGCAATGTTGGTTTTATTTATTTATTATTATTTCATTTATTAATCATTTTTGTTTATTAATTGATTACTTCTTGTATTATTTTTCATAACCATAAAAATTCAATTTGTAATTAGAATGGAAAAAAGTTGATCCCCAACCTTAGGATGTTGAGATTGAAATCCAAATTCCAAATACTCCAAACCTTGAGAACATAGAGGCTAAAAATGAAAGCTCTATCAAACTAGGAAACCTCTAGCCACCTCAAGATCAAAACATTGATATCCTTCCTAACATTGAAATTTGAGATGATTATGTAGTTTTCGGTGTTGAATAACCTCTTCTTTGATCACTTGATGAAGCATTTGATTTCATCATTCATATGATTTCCATAGCTCAAACTTTATTGAACAATATTAACTACATATAGAGATTGAAGAGGAATGCCATTGGCTTCAGTTATCAAGAGGTGAATGATTTAGAAATAACAAAAGCACATATGGTTGAGTTGTTTATGGTTGAGTTGTATTGATTGGTGTACACACCATGGCATCATTAATAACATATGTAATACTGGTATCATTTTTTATAATTCTCAACATAGTAATATGGACTTGTGACTATACTTTTTGAGGAAATTGTATGTAAAGTTCATAATGGGATGTCATCATGTGGAATATTTTGATGTCTTAAAGTTTTAATGGTTCATTGGGAGATCCACGAGATAGACAACATGAAAGGTCTTATCTAAACCATCATTTTCCCCCCAAAAGTAGGAATAATCCCATGTATAGATTTTACCTACACACACTTTGTTAAAGGAGTCTCGACGTATGTTGGCCATATAGATAATTGATGTAGGCCACCATTCATGCTATTTGGTATATTAAGATGATTGTTAGGAAATTTTAGATTAAACATTTGTAGAGTGATTTTAGATCCTTTCAAACTATTTTCCTCCCATTTTTTTCTAAATAAAATTATAATCCCAATCATATTGTTCTCCTCATTATAAACTTTTCAACAAACTATTATATACTCAATTTTGAATTTGAAATAAAAAAACTATAACCCCAAAAAAATTCACTATCACATTATCACATTTTCACTCAATGTACATAATTCATAGCTCATAGCCTTCTAATATTTAATTTCATGTAATTCTTATCTTTTTATTTTCTATTTACATGTATACACAACTCTCATTTTAATTAATTACTTAAAAAAATTATCATCTTTCTATTTTGAAATACCAAACTAAAATCCATTCAGGAATATTCAAATAGTCATATGAAATTCATATTTCTTTCGAAGCTAAGTCACTAAATCACTCTTGTACCAACATAGTTTGATAATTGAAAAGTTCATATGTTTTTACAAAGATGCCCATTCCAAAGTTTAATCTAAATAGATTAAATAACATTTCTCTTCATAGTGAATAAGGTCGTTTTGTGCTTTTGACTAAGTGATTTTACTTAATATTATTTTATTATAATTTATTTTAATAAAAATAAAAATAAACTTAAAAAATCCTAGCATTTTCTAAATCACTTAAAGTCTAAAAACATAACCAAAAACTTCCTTTTAATCTAGCAATTAGGTTCACGAATAAATAGGTATTTCAAATAACCCTAGTCTTAATTTATATATATATATATATATATATATATATATATATATATATATATATATATATATATATATATATATATATATATATATATATATATATATAAAATCAATCTAATTTAACCCTATATTTATATATATATACTATTATTAATAAACAATATAACTAAATAAAATTAATCTAATTTTAATTTTAATCCTATATTTATAAACTCAACACTAATAAATTCCCTTAAAACCCTAAACTTATATAGAATATTATCAAACACATATGATTATGAAATATTATTAATTACTATTAATTATTAATTCTAATTGATTTTAATTTTGTTTAGGTCTAAAAATAAAGTTTATAGATAGCCGACCTAATTATAATCTCAAACTGTCCTGCATCTAATCTCTTAATTGACCAAGATCAACAGCTTTGAAATTGATGATTAGTTATGATGATGAATCCCGATTCGAATTCAAAACTTCGATGAAAAAAATGACACCAGCTGTGGATTATCCAGTGAATAACCTCGAAACTCCTCACCACATAAATCTGAAAACAAAAATAAATTTAATTAAATAAATTTAAAAAATAGTTTTTTTTTCAAATATTTAATTTATAAAAATAAATAAAAAAAATATTTTTTAAAACATTTACAAATACATTAAATTTTGTAATTGGTTAAGCCCATAACAAAATATCTTCCAAGTAATTTAATTATAAAAACAACATGATCAATCAAAAAAATATTATTATTATTATTGAATTAAAACTTCCTTTAAATTTTAAATTGTAGTAATCTTCAATATGTATATGTTTTAATATAAAAAAAATTGGAAGATTGTTGGTCCAACTTCCATTAGCAAGTCCAAAACTCAAAAGTCAAGACTAGCTTATGCTAAAACATTGCTATCATAGAGTCATAATCAAATTCATAAAACCATTAAACAAAGGGCATATGCCTGAGCAATAAACACTAGTCTACGTTCCTACCACCGTACACAGCAGTGGGGCATAGTGTGGTTTGAACCACTACAACAAGGTCCAAAGGGAAACACATATGAGATCAGAATGCCAAACAAGATAAGGGGATCATGTGGAATTCTTCTCACAGTGCATGGGGCCTCGCCCCAATACTCAGGGAGATGTTGTAAGTGCTCCATCTCAATCCATACCTTTTAAGAATACATAGCGATCTTCATTAATATGTTGACACATATTAGTGATGCATTGTACCAAGAGAACTTATGAGATGATACAAAATCATTAAAAAAAAATCATTTCATTTTTTCCCAAATCCAAAAGAGAGTTTTAGTTCTTATAATAATCTAGAAAGCATGTAACTTTATATCCCATTATAAGAGATTTCCTAACAAGGAACCCTATGAGGATAGGGAAGCAAACATATACTGCCCACACAAAGATCCTAAATACTCCCATACATATGTAGCAATCAAACAAACTAAAAAAAGGTGTTTTAGCGTTTCCCTCACCCAGACTTAATAACATGTTTCGATATGCTGCTTAATTGAAATAACCATGTCTTCTACATGGAACTCAGTGGACACACTTTTTTCAATAAGCCTTGGAAGGGATTGTAGCATATACAATTGTAAACCATGGTTATCTTGTCCCTAAAATAGGTGGTAGCTTTGTCCCATTTTTAGTCTTACCACCAAGCATAAGGCATTGGAAGGCCAAGATTTAGCACCAGGGAATCATGGATGAGACCATGGATGTGGTATATAATAACCTTATTAGCATTAGTAAGTGAATACTTCCACTGATGATTGACCCAAGGAATATAATTCTTGGACATAACTAGGAGGATTTAGCTAGAAACATTCCTTCAAATAAAATCAATGATGATCATTAAAGACATTATTCATTAAAATATAGGTAAATCTTGAGGGATGTCTCTCTCTAGGCTAGGAAGGTATTGATCTATTTTCCTGTTAGGGACAATATTCAACCTCCCAGGGTCTTCTTAAAAGACTAATCAAGATTCCCCTCTATGTTTTTATAGAGGTGGTACTCCTCTTTCTCACTCAATTGCTCAATATACTTTGAGTGTGTATGTTTTCATAGTTTTTCATCATTGTTGTAGAATTTTCTAGAAGTACAATGTGCAAATATTTTTTAAACATCCAACATTTCTAGTGGACACTCCACCCATCATCAGGGATAAGAGAAGCTAAGTGATAAGAAAATAGTGTGTTGAAGAGTATATATAAAGGGTAAGAACAATAAATAGCCATTGGAAAAAGGGACCATTCTGAGTAATAAATTTAAAAATTAAAATTAAAATTTGTTAAAAATAACATTAATTTAAAAATAAGTGGATAGCCAATGGTAATCCTATAATGAAATAGATGTTGACTAAGAGATGAAATGATTAAAAAGGTGAGGGAACATGAGATTATGGGAAAAATGTTAATGATAAATTAAACTATAAGGCATTAAATGAGCATGAGAGTAACCAAAAAAATGATTTTGAGGATAATGACAATCAAATAATAAATACATATAAGTAAGGTAAATTGAAAAAATAAATAATAAGGAACAGATAAAAATCGAGGGTTGATTAAGAGATAACAAGCTCTAAGGATGTTGAGGTGAGAGAAGGATCAATATTAATGGGCTGGATAAAAAACAAATGAGAAGATCAACCAAGAATAAAAGGGTTTAATGATCTAGGTATTGAATGAGGGGTTTCCATGATTGGGTCGATTTGTAGCCATCTTCTCGATTGAAGTTATTCATGTGTTTTTTGATTTCTAACGCTTCTCCAATGATATGAGCAAAGTGATGTGACGTGGAGGAAATAATTTTGGTTTGATCAAAGAAAATGAGGTGATTATATTTGGAGTGTTCAATAATAGCTAACTTGTTGATTCAGTTATGGTTTGTGTTATCTATTTGTTCTTTGATTCGAGCTTTAAAGGATCTGTCAGTTTGGCCTACGTATGATTTTCCATAGGAGCACAAAATTTGGTAGACTCTTGGGTCCAACATAGGATCAAGTTTATCATTCACAATTTTCAAATGAAATTCAAATGGCACGGGTGACCAAATTTTTCAAAATAGAAAAATTTTGGGCTAGAAGATGGTGAGAATGACCATGCATGTATCAATTAGTATGTGTATTTTTTAGATAAACTTGGTGGGTGAGGGAACCATTCAAAAGGCGAGAGATGAAAACATCCAAAATGGAAGGGAATTATCCTTTTTCATTTCCATAGTGAATTGTATATGTGGGGAAATGCTATTAAGATGATCAAAGAAAGAGATCAGAGAAAGTTGTACATGAGGCCATATGAAAAAGATATCATCTACAAATCGAAACCAACATTTGGGTTTAAGATGAAAACTATTTAAGGCTAGGGTCTCGAATTGTTCCATAAAAATGTTAGCGACCACTGGGGATAATGATGAGCCCATAGATGTTCATTGAGTTTTTTTGTAGAAGGTCCCTTTAGAAGTAAACAAAGTAGAGAAGAGACAAATTTTAATCAAGTTGAGGGTCTCGAGATCAAACATATTGGATATAAGTTTAATGTCTTCTGAGACATGAATCTTAGTAAATAAAGACACAACATTAAAACTAACCATAATGCCTTTCTCATCAAGGTGAAGATGTTTTGTTTTTGGAATAAAATCAGAGGAATATTTCATGAAAGAGGAGGTTTTTTCAATGAAATGTTGAAGATGATCAACAAGATAACAAGAGAGGACATGAGTGGGAGATCATATGGAACTAACTATAGGTCGAATGGGGATGTCCTTTTTATGAATTTTAGGTTTCCCATAAATTCTAGGAGTTTGAGGGTTGTAAGGGATGAGACATTTTTTAATAATAGGATATAGAGAGGTTGATTTGATGGATTTGGTAACCAGATCAATAATTGAGATAATGGGATTTTTAGGGAGAGGTTTATAAAAGGAAGAAGAAATAAGTTCTTGGAGTTTGGATTCATAGTTTGAGATGTTCATAATCATTGTAGCATTACCTTTATCTTCTTTTAAGGTACTGATATTAGGTTTGTCATTAAGATGACGAATGGAATGAAATTCATCTTTTGTTAGGTTTGGTTTAGGAGGTTTGGAAAGATGCAAGATATTTCTACACTCCTGTTGAATTTATTTAGCTTCGTGTGTGGGAATATGGTGCGTTATGGATTCAATGGACCAAATGATATCTTCAAAAGGGATTCTATGAGGTGCGAGAGAAAAGTTAAAACATTTTTCTAGGAGCCAAATAGAAGACTTGTCAAGATCAAAAGATGAGAGATTTACAACCATCGAGTGATAATTAAGAGAGCGTTGAGAAAGTTGAGGCCCTTTAATGGGATTAATGCTAATCTTAGGAAAATAATTGGTGATGTTATGATTATATTTAGAAAAATGATTAGTGGTGTCATTGGAAATTAACAAATTATCGTTATTATTATGAAAAGGAGAATCAAAAGTGTGAGGCCCATTAATGGGATTACTGTTAATTTTGGGAAAAGGATTAGTGATGTTATGATTATATTTTGAAAAATTATTAGTGGTGTCATTGGAAATTAACAAATTATTGTTATTATTGTGAAAAGGATAATCAAATGTGTGAGATAGAGACGAAAAATCAAAGTTAGGGTTGTTGCAACATAGAGAGTGTGAATTGAGCGTGTAAGAGTTCAATTTCAAGTCATCATTTTTAGGGGAAGGGTTAGGGTTGCAATATGTATTTATCACCATCAAACCAAATGATTTATCTATGGGTGTAGTGAAGAGAAGTTGGTGATAATATTAGACAGAGTATTGGAGTCCATATTTTTTGGAAATTAAAATCAGATCTGTTGTAGATAAAGGAATAACCCCTAGGTCGATCAATGAAGGCAGCTGAAGAGGCTTGAGAGACTATTTCCTGCTGACACAAACCATAACTGAATCAACAATTTAGTTATTGTTGAACACTTCTTCAAAAATAATCACCTCATTTTCTTTGATCAAACCTAAATTCTTGCCTCTGTGCCACACACTCCACTCGTATAATTCAAGAAGCGTTGGAAATTGAAAAACACCCAAATAAATTCAATCAGGAATATGGATACAAACTAAGCCAATCATGGAAACCCCTCATTGAACACCTTGATCATTAAACCATTTTAATCTTGGTTAATCTACTCATTTATTTTTTATATAGTTTGTTAGTATTGATCCTTCTCTCACCTTAACATCCTTTGATCTTCTTATCTCTCAATCAACCCTCAATTTTTATCAATAAAAAAATGTTTTCTACAACATTGTCTACTTAAAAAACAATGAAATCAATCGTAAGTAGACATCAGTAAGATTACCTTGAAATTTTACAAAGCAAAAATCTTTTAAGAAAAATTTGGTCAGCTAATTTTATAAAGAATTTTTGAATTTAAACATTTTATGTAGCAACTTATAAAATTATAAAACACATTGATTATGTTCATCAAATGAAGATATATTTTTTTTAAATAATAAAGTTAATGATAAATTAACTAATTTTTTTATTTTTATTTTATAATTTTATGGCACATAAAATTTCTTTAATACCTTTATTTTCTTATTATTTTGGCAGATCATAGTTTTATAATAAATTTTGATTAATTTTATTGATAAGAAAATAGTCCTTTATGAGAAACATGTTATTTTTTTTTTAATCTGGAGTTTGATTTACATAGTTGTTTTGATCTAGTTTTCTTGCAAGCATAAATAAGCCACCCATTGTCATTTATGGGTCATTTTTTTGTATCCTTCATCTAATATGAAACCTGTCACAACTAGCCTAAAGAAGACCACATGTTCCTAATGGAATCCAAGGTACCTGTGGTAGCCACTATTGGGTTTGAACTTATGACCTCCTGAACTCTATGGATCGTAGGAGGTCAAATGATCAACTCCATTGCAAGGTGGAATCTAGCATGCTATTACCTTATCACACACAAACTTTGTATGATAAATTCATGTCTTTTGGGATTGATCCAAGTGAAAATCATGGTTTCACATTGAATTTTGATTGATCCCATTGGGAAGAAGGGAATGATGAACCTTTGGGATGACCAAATTTTATTCTCTCTTAGGAAAATATATATTCTTCCAAGAAAAACCCCATAGGGAAACCCAAAAGAAAGATGCTTCACCCATTGATGTTGACTAGTACACCTAGTACTCCTCACTTGAGGTAATTCAAACTATGGACCCATTGGCATAAAACTAGCCAAATGTACAACAATATTGGCGACAACAGATTTATGTAACCCTCAGTGCTATTATTGGAATACATATACACATACAAACATCATTCATGTATATATGTATGTATGTATGTAAGAGAAACAATCAAATGAATTGAGAACATGGAAAACCTTGGCCCCATCTTGCTAGCATTTTTAAGTGTGAAGATGAGGCCATAGGTTCTAAGCTAGTAAAAATTACATATTACATTTGTGTAGGGTAAAACAAGGAAACAACAATGATTGGCACAAATCCCAAGGAAAAAATTCTGGGTACATCTATTAGAGCATGCACTCAATAAAGGAAGCCTATCCAGAAGCCCTAACTAGTAGAGCCCATGAAGGGGAGGAACTAGCTTACAAATATTTGAAAGTGGGTCATCTTCACCGCAATTGTTCCAAATTGCTACTAGACCATAGCCCGACAGGGTGTGGTCTAGTGACAACTTGGAGTAATTGTTATGGTAATGAACCAAGTTCAAATAATGATGTGCATGCTTGTCCCTTGCATGGGATTTGTAGGATGTGACTATTACTAGATGTTTCCTTAGTTCCTTCTTAGCCTAGTAATTGTTAACTTCTTATTACTAGATGTTTTCTTATTAACTTCTCGAGTTAGTAATTACTTAATTCTCTCCCATTTAAGTTCATCATAATTTCATGAAGGTTGAACTTAAGAATATAAATTTAGCTTCGATACATTGATAATCACCTTTTTGAAGCATACGAAATTGAAGTATAATCCTCAATTTAAGTTTTCGAGATATAATCATGACTCCTCGTCATAGCAACACTTTGTCTCCACCATTAGCTCACAATTAAACTTGCTTCATAACTTCAATTCAAAAGACACATTCTGTTAGCACTCTGTAATTTGCCCAAGGCTGTGAGGCAGTCACAGAGGCAACATCAAAACCACTTCGAGTCTTGGATCTAGCCCTCCAAGAATCAGAGAGGGATCTCTCTGTCTGATATAGATTTGTTTGAATAGGTATTAGGCTAGTTATGAAGAACATGGGTTGGTGTTTTTAAATGGTTGATTTGGAATAGCAAGGAGGGCCATTGGGCAAATGGGGTCTGCGCTTTAAACAAGGTGATTCACTCTCAGATTTGGACAAAGTTGTTTCACAGGGCAAGGTAGTGGAAATATTGGATCGAATTAAGTATGGATGGCATTGATTTGAGGAAGAAAAAGGTGAGGTAAAAGCCAGGCACATGAGCAACTAAGAATTCTTGAACTAAGCTTTAGTAGAAAACATAAAGATCATCAAAAGCTCAGAGGCAGAGTATCTGCTGATAAATTCTGCTTCTATTACTTTCCTTCTGATAATAAGAACTGAAAACAAGCATAATGATCACAAGAAAAACATTAAACAGAGAAAAACACCACCAATATCACCACTTAGGAATCCTGTAAAAGAAAACCTGCTCATTGCTGATTGATCATCTAAATATTACAAAAAATATTCTCTGGTCATACACAACCCATGCTCCAGGAACCTCACAGGTCGAACCCTTTTACATTAAAATCATCTGAATAAATAGGATAGATCATCCCAATAAGTTTCAAAAGTTGTTTTAACTGCCTCGACCAAAAATAGCCACCACTCCCACAAAATTTGGAGCTTTCTGCCATGAAAGACGGACCAGTTTTTTGCGAAAAAGGGGTTCGAGCAGACGTGATTTTCTCTTCAATGATGAAACCTGGGCGAAAAATGAAAAAGGTTATTGTATATGAGCATGTTATGGACAAAAAAATCCTTAGGTTTTTCCAAATTCATTCGCATATAGCCGTAACAGCTCCTGCAAGATCAGGACTGTAACGGAAAATTGAGAATCTAGAAAAATAGGCCTCGAAGATGTCTTTGATTCTCCCTTCTCGTAACTCCATTGAAAAAAATGAGAGAGGTTTTTGTTCTTCAGACCGTACTGAGAAAAAACCTCTCTCTGATTTTTAAAATCCGTTCCCGTTTTCCAAAAACTCAATCTGAAAGAGGATGTGGTAAAACAAGCAAAAATGGCAATACAAAGGCAAAAGTGATTTTTTTTTTTGTGAAACGCAAAATTCTGGACCCCCCCCTCTCATTAAATTTCGGATGGTGAGGGGGGGTCCGGAATTTTTATTGGCCATGGATTTATTTTTAAGTGATGTATGATTCAATGGAAATGTACGAGGTTTAATTGGGATTTCGGACCCCCCCCCTCGTTAAAGCTCGGAAGGCGAGGGGGGGTCCAGAAAGTTTAAGGAGCATTGATTAGTTTTGATATGAAGTGGATGGGGGGCGTTGGTGTATGGAGACGTGCGTGGGTAGTGTGAGTGGAGTGTGATGTAAGGGGGATGGGGAGTGGAGTGTGACGTGAGGGAGTGAGGGGGGTAGGCTTAGTGGAGTGTGATGTGAGGTAGGTGGGGTTGACGTGAGGTAGGAGGGGGGTGAGTGGGGTAGGACTTAGGGTAGTGTGGGTTTAATGTTTTTTTTTTTAATATTTTATTTGTTTTACATTTTTCTTTTAATATATTTTTTAATTTTTATGTTTTTATTTTAATTTGTTTTATTGCTTTTTATGATATATTTTATTAATTTGTTTTTTATTATTTTTGTTTAAAGATTTAATATGTTTTTATATTGTTTTAGAATTTAACTAATCCTAATTACTAACCTAGTTACTAACTTAGGTTTTTAACTTAATTAATAATTAATTAATGATTAATTAATTATTAAATAGTTATTTATTTATTAGTTTAACCTATCTTAACTAGACTAACCTTAATTATTTAATCTAACTAACTGGGATTATTAACTTAATGTTTTTATCCTAAGTCCATTT
>ML782075.1:206473-218150 GCA_009831015.1 Picea engelmannii | reverse complement strand
GGGGGGGTGGGGGGGTCCGGAATTGGTAATAACATGGGAGCACATCTAGACGACCCAGAATGGAGTGCTTAAATCTACAGTCCACATTGGATTCCGGACCCCCCCATCTGTTCTACCTTTAATGGAGGGGGGGGGGGTCTGGAATGGATATTAAAGAGCGCGCTCAGATCTGCGGCTAGGAAACAAGCACGCAGATCAATGGATCACAATGGATTTCGGACCCCCCCTGGTGTCCTACTTTTAATCGAAGGCGGGGGGTCTGGAATGGATATTTCCCTTCGGCGGGCCCCTGGTCATGCGTGGAGTTAGCCTATTGGTCCTCAAGTCCCATCCCACACATGCTATCTGACAGCCCCGTCACTCATGGACGTCATCCTCCACTGAGTCCACTTGTCCCACTTGTCCCTGGGGTCGTGTCCCATCCCATTACTGCTGTCAGTCCCTGCTGTCAGTCCTTTACCCTTTCCACTCATGATCAACCCCTTATGGCGAATTTCACTTCCCTCACCGCCAATCCCTACCAGCCACGTCAACCATCCGTATGTTTTGGCCACCGTCACTTGCCATATCACCCCCAAGTGGCTCGTTGTCCATTAATTACTGGATAATATACCCATTGTCATGCTGACCATTTTCCCACGTCCAACCGACCCCAGTTTTAAATAAAACTACCATTTTCCCTCTTCATGCACTATTCGTCCATCGCACCAAAAAAATTTACTCTTACGCCTCCATTGCTTTTCCGCCACCTTCATCTACAGTCAGTATACCCCACTAACATCGTTTTATTGCAGGTACTGTTGCTGAAATGGTGTCAAAGCCAAGACAAGCGGAAGGAGAAGAGAATCCTTTTCTTCCTCCCCCTGTCGACCTGGACAAAATTCCCTTGGTCGATAAAGATCATTTGATCACAGATAACATTTGCGACTTTGACTTTTCGGATCTTCAGTCATGGCTCCGGGAGGTGTTCCTGGACCAGAGCGACGAAATTGGACTCTGGGAGTCCAATTTACCCCTGTATCTCTTTCCCCAGATTCATCATTTCCCCTAATTCTCCCTCAAATGCCAAGCCCATTACGTCCCCGACCAGAAGGCCATCGTCTCTTCATTTGGAGACGTCCTTTTCTTCATCACTCCCGAAGATATCGATCAGATGATGAAAATACCCTGTGTTGAATCTGCGTCCCCATTCAATTTAGAAATCCTCACTGAGTTATATCAGAAAATGACATTTCCTCAGAGAGCACAGATATTCGAGATTTTCCTCCCCACTTCTGCTCAACTCCCTTCCACCAATCCCCCTTACCCTTCTTCCATGTTCTCCACCAAAGGAAATCAAATCATTTCTTCCCTGTGTGCCCTGATTGGTTACTATTCTGACCAATGGGTAGATTAGCCCATCCTGGGTTTTCTATCCATTTTCTCAAACGATGAAAAGCCCACAATGCAGTTCGACTACAACACCTTCCTGGCCAATAATATTCACGAACAATTCGTGAATTTTGGCACAGAGGGGATGTTCGGATATTCTTCTATACTGGCGTACATGTTCGTTTATTTTCAAGATGACAGATTCAGTTTCTCCATGCAGAAGATGGACGTAGACGGAAGGCCCCAGCTGGTCACTGCATGGACTTCTCTCCTGAAGCATAACTCCACAGAGTATAGCTTCAAGGTTTTCATTGATCTGTTCTATCACCTGCTGGTAAGAATGATGAGCAGCAGGCCTGAGCAACGAATAAATGAAGAAGTCCAGAGAATTCTACATCTCTCGAACAATGCAAAGACAGGAGACTGGTTCCTGTATCAGAATCACACTGAGATCAGAGATTTCGGGTGCGAATTGGCACCCTACAAGCTGCCAAGATATGTACCGGTAAGAATTTTTGCATTAGAATATATTAGGCAGATAATGAATTTAGATGACATTCACTTTGTTTCCCTGAAGAAGAAGCAACAATTGCAAATCAAGGGGCAGATTGGTTCTTTCATCTGCAATAGTCAAGGCGCATGGGAAGAAGCAGACAAAATGTTAAAGGAGATGAAATTCTTTATGAGTTTCACCTGGCACTATGATCCATGTGGGATCATTTCGGAAATGAGAGTGAAAAATAAGAATGTCCCGTATGCTCATGAGTCCAAGCCAGAGATCGAGAAATTTGCAAATCAAACAGTATGGGTGCCTGACACTTTGATGGACGTGGAACAACAAGTTGAAGTGGAACATCAGTTTCCCTCGACGAGTGTGCCACCCACTACCACACCTCAGGTCCCCAAGGAGAAGAGGCCCCGACAAGAGTCATCTCCTCCTGTAACAGAGGTGTCATCAGAGGAGTTCAATATGCACACCAAGAGGCCAAAGACAGTTTCAACGCCTGGCACGACAATAGAACAAGAAGTCCCGACTACCACAGTAACTACCACATGGGTCAAGCCAGTCATTCTACCTTTCGGTTCGAGCCAGCATAAATAAATCACAACAGCAATACCGAAGAAATCCACAGATTCTCCCCTGGATACTCAGCCAAGTAAAACTGGTCCCAAGTTGGGCATTTTCGAAAAGTATGAATTGATCAAGAAGAAGAACTAGACACTCACTAGCAGTACTTATGCCCAGTTTCGGAAACAGTTGTCCACAGCTCAGCATAGGCTTCTTTCGGCATTTGACATAGAAAAGGGTAGGATGCATATGGCTTATCTCCAAGCACAGGTACCGGATCCCAAGGTGATCTCAGATTACAAAAGGGCCACTTTTGAGTTTCAGGAAAAGGACGTGCATCCAATAGATCAAATGGATCTGCACAAACAAACAGGGGAGATGGTTTTTCACACATTGGCCCACGCTTCAGCTTCTGCAGAAAAGTTTCAGGTATCTTTGAACAATGCTCAGACACAACTTAAGCTGGAGAAAATATCATCTTTCGCGAAAGACAACAGAATCAAGACGTTGGAAGAGTTGGTCATCAAGATCGGTTATGACCCTACGAACGTCAAGGCTGCAGAAGAGATGATAAAAAATAAAAATGCTGACATCACATCCTTAAGAAAACAGCTGAAGCTCCCGCCCATAGAGGACTCACAGGCAAAGGAGATAGCAGAAAAGGAAGGTGAAAATAATGAGATGCTAAAGTTACTCATGGAGCAGAATGCTCAGCTAAAAGAGATGGAGGCTGAGATGGAGAGACTGCTAAAGGAGAAAGAGCAGATGAAGCCAATGGAAGGCATTCCATTGAGTGCTATGCCAATTGCAGGTTTGAGCACAGCAACAGTGACAACGATACCATCTGCAAAACCAGTGTCACTACCAGAAGGAACAACAGACCTTGCCAAGTCCATGGAGAAGATGAACCTGCAAGAGACAGAAATCAGCAGGCTTAAGAAAGAAGTGGAGAACCTCCAAGAGCTCAAGACTTCTTTCCAGACAAGCCTATCCAAAGAAAAGCAGGTAAATGAGCATATCAGGAAGGAGTTACAGCAGCTCCAAAAGCAGACCATGGCAGGGAAGACTTTGGTTGAGGTCAAAGAGATTGTATGGACAGATATTACCAAGTCTATAAATGAAATCTGGCCAATGATTCAAATCATGTTTGAACAAAATGAGTTGCTTCAGAGGAGCAAACAGGCGGTTGAGAAAATCAGAGTGGAGCTGGGAGACATGCCAGCACAAGCGAATGAGATCATCAGGTTCCTGAATTCCAAGACTAGAGAGGAACTAGAAGAACTAAAGATTGAGGACAGAACAGAAACTATACTGGAGGTTAAAAGGGTTTTAACCAAGAGAAGTCTAATGCTTCAGCTTGAGGAAAAAGTTCAAGTCATGGATCAGGGAGTGCATAAGTTTTTCAATAAGATAGATGTTCTCCAAAAGAAAGGCCTACCTGGTCTGAAGGTCATTAATGACAAACTAATGACACTCCCTGATTACAAGAAGAGGTTGACTGAAGTGTCTAAGGACAGTTCTAAGTTTGCAGGGATACAAGGGAGCATCACAGGCAAAGCATTCATGGATGCTCTGCAGCTGGATATTAGTATCCAACACGAGATTAAACACATATTCATCATCAAGCCTACTTTTGCTAAGTATACAGACATGGATGAAGTGTATCAGAGATTACTTAAAGTCACAGTGCCAAGTCATCTCAGATGGGAAGAACTTTGTGATCTATTAGATTAGAAGATGAGCTGTCACCATCCAGTCATTCCATCCAGTCAGAAGAGGTTGCGAAGGCACCTCGCCAATGGCCTACCCCAGAAATTCCGCATACAGTTGTATCGAGTCATCAAGAAGTTTTGATTAGTTAAATTAGTTAGACTAAAAATAGAATGAGCATGTCCTAATCAGTTATGACAGGAACATTTGTATTTTGAATTATAAATACTTCATCTTTCGAAGTATTGAGGGTTGTTGATTCGCACACCCTATTTCTATCAAACTGTACTATTTTTGAAGAGATCCGCCATTAATAAAGAAGAGGATTTTTACAGGATTCTTACGTATGTTCACTGGTGATGTTGATCTTCTAAGTTGAATGTTTTTCTTTCTTTGTAATCACTCTATTTTCTGGAACTAATCTTTATGAATAGCGTAATGTTGCAGGATTTATCTTTGATACCCTGTTTCCGATTCTAAAAGATTTTAATGTTTATCTTCTAATATCTTCAATTAAGAAATTCTTAACTGCTTGTTAATTGAAGTTATTTTTCTTATCTTTTCTTTTGTCCATCATTTTAATTACTAAAGATCCAGTGAGTGTATTATCTCACCCTGTGAAGATCTTCTTTGGTGTTTATGGTTGTATCTCATATCTAATTAAACACAGACCCCATAGCCCAATTGATGTGTAGACTGTCACAACCAATTTCAAAAACTCTTTGACAACAAAACCAACATTTTCTTTACCTAGCCTAATACCTGAAATTAAAAACAAAGCTAAATCATATAGAGAGATCCCTCTCTGAAGCTGGAAGGGCTAGATCCCAATTTTAAAAGCGGTTGGATAAGGTTACCTTTGTAGATTTCTTCTTTTCAACCTCTAGGAAATTTACCAAGTGCTAACATAATTGGTGACTCAGTTGGGGAACGAACTAAAACTGACAATCTCACGTTTTCTTTCCCCTAAAAAGAACGTTTGATTCTGAGAAGAAAGTAATGTTAGAGGTTGATTAAACTTTGTACATATCTTTTTCATACTCACAAAATTTTAAAAAATAAATACATATAAAAACCAAAAAGAGTTCTGGCTCCCAAGAAAGTTCACAATAGATCTCATCCAGACCCAGAACCCTCTACAGCAATAGATAATCCTGAATAGTTGCTCGGGCGAATGACCTTAGATACCATTTCAGTGAGTTACACTCCCCTTCATCAGTCTCCTTCCTTTTCCGGAGAACCAGATATCTTACAAAACCTTGATCTTGATCCCTTTCCGCAACGAAACCTGGTTAAAACACGGTCTGAAACTTTTGTGTCTAGGCTCGTCTTTGACCCAACTTTGTTGCAACCCCGAACCCCCAAAGTCTTGTCTCCTACGACTAAACTACAAATCACTACCTCAGCACCGCCCAGTCCTTCCTCGTCCTCGTCTTCAGTCGCTACCTCTCCAACCATCCAGGTCGTCGTTCCACCTCCTCCACCCGTCATGGCAGCTCGATATGCCCCTTTGGTGTTGGCCGCACTGCTACATGCCATGCCCCAAGACTACCATACAAGACTTCCATAGTTCGATGCAACCGAAACTTTAAACGCACAACAACATGTGGATAAAATGAACGACTACTTTGATTTGCAAGAAGTTGATGAAGTCGACATTCAAATGAGACTTTTCGCCCAGAGTCTGACAGGAGACGTCAAGAAATGGTTCAAATCTTTACCCTCCGCATCAATCCCTTACCTTGTCGCGTTCCAAAGAAGTTTTCTTGACAGATGGGAGGTAAATAAAAACCCTCTCCAAATACTGTCAAAATACGAGAATATAAAAAGAAATCAAGGTGAGACAGTCCAAGATTATTGCACCCGTTTTAACAACTTGTACAATGCAATCCCAACTGAAATCAAACCTCCACAGGGTTTGGCATTGATTAAATTCCCTGATGGATTTGATGCTGACATGTCTTACCAATTAAGAGAAAGAAATGTTGCCACCCTTGAAGACATGCAGAAAAGTGCTATTAGCGTGGAGGCTAATCTGTTGGCGGAAAGAGAACGTCAAAGGTCAGAAAGGAGAGTCATGATCAAAGAAGAACCTTCCACCTCTAACACAGATTCCAGATTAGATTTTTTGACCAGGGAAGTGGAACTAATGATGGAAAGGATCACTGTGTCAGACAAAAATCCTCCCAGAGACAACGCACCTGCTCCTCAGGTCCGAAACCCCAATTTCAGGAGAAACCCTCCTCAAATCAGACAGAGAGACCCTAGAGATCAAAGAGAGCAGAGGGGCCCAGATCAGCAAATCAGACCTCCCCTGCAAGAAAACTATGCTGATGAAGGGGGGGAAGTAATTGAGGAATTGGAGGACACGCATATCAACCTCATGGGCATTCACGACAACGAGTCCATTTTCCTTACTCAAGAAGAGTAGGAACTCTTTCTGCTAAATCAAACAAAGGTAAGTGAGGAGGCCGAGGATGCAAAACAACAGGCCTTTGAAAACGTTATTTTGGAGGTGCACCGTCAATACAATCTGCGAAGTAAGAAGGCAGAAGGAAATTCCTCGAAAAAGACGACCGAAACGCAGAAGGTAGCTGAGACTGAGAAAACCCTTGAGCCAACTACCGCTGAGAAAAATCCTGAGAAGACCACTGCTGAAAAGTCTTCTGAGAAGGGTAAAGCCGACGCTCCGGTGAAGAAAAGAATCACCATACTGAAAAGACCAGCACATCCCGAAGTTTCACCTATTAATCCACCCAGTATTTCTGAGCGGAAGAATATGGTGGACCAACTAGAATCAATGAGTCAGGCCCGAGCTCCTGCACCTTTTAGCCTCGAGGGAGAATTGGCCAAAATAAAAATTCCTATCCCACTTACAGAGTTGATGAACAGAGGCGGTTATCGTTCACAGGTAATAAAAGCACTAGTCATTGAACCTGACATAGGCACTAAGGCCTTGACTATTGGATCAATGAATCATTCAGACACTGTGAACCTTATTGACGATCACCCCGAACTCCTTTTCGGACTGGAAGTGGATGGTCGAGATGATACCGGTGATGTAGCTCCCTTTTACATCAATTTGAACATACACGATTTGATATTGCATAACGCTATGCTGGATTCAGGTGCCTCACATAATCTGATGCCTAAAGCAGTAATGGAAAAACTGGGATTGGAGGTCACTAGGCCTTACAAAGATCTACACTCGTTTGACTCTAGCAAAGTCAAATGTATTGGTTTGATTAAAGATTTGTGCATCACCCTAGTTCATATCCCTTCAAAAAGCATGGTAATGGACGTGGTGGTTGCAGAAATCCCTCCAAAGTATGGTATGTTGCTATCCCGGTCTTGGGGAGCTAAGTTGAAAGGAATCCTGCAGCTGGATATGTCTTACGCCACTATCCCAGTGTTTGGACAACAGAGGAGGTTATACAGAGAAACACTGATGAATTATATGGTCAGTAGTAAAGAGAAACCTCATAATTTCCCCCTTTACTCTACTCATTCGGATTTAGATTCGTTCATCTTGTACAATGATGGTGATATGGAAGAGCAAGATACTCAGCTGATGGAAGATGTAGCTAGTCAAGATGAATGTCCAGAAACCGGTGAAGCAACAAAGATGAAAAATGTAATCACTGAAGATTTCCCAGCTGATTTCTGGAGTATGGATTTTGATGGAGCCGTGAGTAAAGAAGGAGTAGGAGATGGAGTCTGGTTGCATAATCATCGAAAAAGGTATTCAAAAAATCATTCCTACAAATTAAATTTCCAGTGCACTAACAACGTTGTCGAGTATGAAGATTTAATGCTCGGTCTGAAGCTGTTGAAAAAAGTTGGTCCTAAGCAGATAATGGTAAGGGGTGACTCTGAATTAATAATTAAGCAAATTAAAGGGGAATATGCTACTAAACACCCATGCCTTAGAGCCTACAAGAATGTTGTTCTTGATGCTTTGAAGTGTTTTAATGAGGTTGACTTGCAGGTAATGCCGAGAGGGCAGAATATTCTGGCCGACGGATTGGCTACGTCAGCAACTTCCTACAAGATTCCTTTCCGCCAAACTCACCCATACACTGTTGAAGTGAAATGCAGACCTACGGTTCCCGATAATATCAGGTACTGGCAAGTGTTTGGAAATGATGATCAGATAGAGGATTTTCTACAATGCAAGAATGATTTTGAATGTACAAACATAGATTTAGAAAATTAAAACGAGAATGTAAATAATTCTGATTTTGAAATAGATAGTGTGAATACTGTAGATACAGTAGATACAGTAGATTCAGGAGAGTTAGGGGATGACGAAATCGATGCCGATGTTTTACAATTGAAAGGCAATGTTTTACCTAGAGGGCTTGTCCCTTTAGAAGATATGTTTGACAGTAATGATGTAGCTAAGAAACAAAAAATAGAATCCCATGGACAAGAGGTAGAGGACTGCAATATAGGGACGGAAGAGAAACCTAGGATGATCAAACTATCCAAATCATTACCCCCAGAACAAAATCTTAAATACATTGAGCTATTCAAAGAATATTCAGACGTTTTTGCCTGGGGCTACGAGGATTTGAAAGCCTATGACACTAGCATCATATAACACAGGATTCCCATAAAGGAAGACCAGAAACCGTTTAGGCAGAAACTTAGGAGGATAAATCCCAAGTTGCTCCCCCTGATAGAAAAAGAGATCAAGAAAATGTACGATGCCAAGATCATAGTCCCACTACGTTTCTCTAAGTGGGTTTCAAATTTAGTCCCTACACGTAAGAAAACCGAGGAAATCAGACTCTGCATAGATTTCCGAAATATGAACAAAGCATCCATGAAGGATAATTACCCCTTGCCTAAAATGGATCACCTCCTGCAAAGAGTGGTCGGGTCCAGTCGAATTTCTCTGTTAGATGGTTTCTCGGGCTACAACCAGGTCCTAGTTCACCCAGACGACCAAGAAAAAACCGCTTTCACCACACCCTGGGGCACTTTCATGTATGTGAAGATGCCTTTTGGTTTGATGAACGCAGGAGCCACCTTCCAGAGGGCAATGGATATTGCCTTCGTAGAAGAGTCAGGTAAGTTTATTGTCATTTATCTAGATGATGTGACTGTGTTTTCCCAATCTCATGATGAACACCTGCGGCACCTTAGATGAGTTTTCGAAAAGTGTAGGAGATTTGGAATCTCTTTAAATCCCAAGAAGTGTCTTTTTGGGTTAGAAGAAGGCAAACTGCTGGGTCACATCATCTCTAAAGAGGGAATCAGAATTGACCCCGGCAGAATTGAGGCCATACTAAAGTTAGAACACCCAAGAAACCTCAAAGAACTACAGTCTTTTATAGGGAAAATTAACTTCCTTCGAAGATTCATTCCTAATCTGGCCGAACCCCTCCGAAACATTACAAACATGCTAAAAAAGGACGTAAAAATAAAATGGGACTCTGAGTCTAGGCAATCCTTTGAACAAGTCAAACGAGCACTCACAGAAGCCCCAGTTTTGATAAGTCCCGATTTCACTAAAGATTTCTATCTTTTTTCTTTCGCCTCTGAACATACTATAGCAGTTGTATTACTGTAGAAGAACAATGAAGGGTATGAACAACCCATAGCTTTCTTCAGCAAAGCTTTAAGAGATGCTGCATTGAACTACAATATCATGGAGAATCAAGCTTTTGCTTTGGTAAAGGCTATAAAGGACTTCAGGGTCTATATTCTTCATTCCCACACCATAGCTTATGTTCCAAACACAGTAGTAAAAGATATCTTGACACAAGACAACCCTGATGGGAGAAGGGGAAAATGGATTGCATTTATTCTAGAATATGACATAGAGATTAAGCCCACAAAACGGATCAAAGGCCAAGGCCTTGCTAAACTGATGGCTGAATCTAACTTCCAGGCTCTTGACATTAATTTTCTAGATGTGGCAGATGAACAGGGTGAGATGGCGACTCCAAATGTTAGAGAGGTATTTCTCAACTCTCCATGGTATGTAGACCTTATATTCATTTTACAAAATTTACAAGCTCCCCCTGGTTTAACTAAGACTAAAGCTAGATTTTTAAAGTTGAAGGCATTGAAATTCTGTATTCTAGAAGGAAATTTGTATTGGAAAGACCCTGCAGGTATTCTTTTAAATTGTTTACTGAAAGATGAGGCTGATAAAATGTTGCAGGAGTTTCATGCAGGAGAATGTGGTGGCCATTTGAACTGGAAGGTTACAGCCAACAAAATACTCAGAGCTAGATTTTACTGATCCACCCTGTTTGCAGATGTACATCAGAAAGTAACAGCCTGTCACCAGTGTCAACTATTTGAGGGTAAAAGGAAACTCCTTCCTCTACCTCTTAAACCAATTTCAATTGAGGCTCCTTTCCAGCAATGGGGACTTGACTTCATTGGAGAAATACACCCTCCGTTTTTAGGCCAACATAGGTGGATTCTTACTGCCACTGATTATTTTACCAAATGAATCGAGGTTGTACTAAGTAGGCAAGCAACTGACTCTGTTATTATCAAATTTATTGAAAATAATATTTTGTCTCGTTTTGGTTGTCCTAGAAAGATCATTACTGACAATGCAGCTGCCTTTCGGTCGAAGAAACTCATAGATTTCTGCAACCGTTACCACATTGGCTTGGGGAATTCCACAGCCTACTACCCTCAGGGGAATGGGTTGGTAGAGTCCTCAAACAAAAATTTGTTAAATATCATCAAGAAAACATTGCAGGAAAACAAAAAGTCATGGCATGATAAGTTGGTATTTGCTTTATGGGCAGATAGACTGACCACCAAAAGGTCAATTGGTATGTCACCATACCAGTTGGTCTATGGTACCGAGGCTGTTTTCCCAACTTCTTTGGGAGTCCCTGTCATGAAGTTACTTCAGGAGATACACGCTGAGCCAAATGACTCCCAGAGAAGAATAAATCAGATGATTCATTTGCAGCAGACTAGAGAAGATGTTTTCAACAAAACACAAGTTGTCCAAGAGAACATCAAGAAGATCTTTGACAAATGAACCAAGGAGGATGACTTTGAGCTGGGAGATCTTGTGTTGAAATGGGATGCCCAGAACGAGGACAAGGGAAAGCATGGGAAATTTGACAATCTATGGACAGGGCCATACATGATCCAAGCTTTCAGAGGAAATAATGCATTTTTGCTAAACAATGCTGATGGGTCAGATCTACCAGGAGCACTTGTGAATGGCAGGATGTTGAAACATTATGTCCCACCTCAGTAAAAGATTTGAAGAACTCACTCTCCATTGTACATACCAGTTTTAATTTTCAGTTTTTACTTGCATTTTCTGAGTGAAGAATGTTAGTCAGTTGGTTGAAGCCCGAAGAGAAGGCCCTAACTTGCTGATCACTATTTTTTGAAATTTTCCTGAGAATAAGACCAACGAAGGCTACTAGGCAGATATGTTCAGAATGACAGGAAACTGGATTCTTGGCACTTAACAGGGCAAGTACCATCCCCAGGTGGAGCCGCTGTTATCACCCCATAAATTATGGGAATCAA
>ML782075.1:186673-199463 GCA_009831015.1 Picea engelmannii | reverse complement strand
CAATATTGATGGGATGGATAAAAAATAAATGAGAAGATCAACCAAGAATAAAAGGGTTTGATGATCTAGGTATTGAATGAGGGGTTTCCATGATTGGCTCGGTTTGTAGCCATCTTCTCGATTGAAGTTATTTAGGTGTTTTTATTTTATTTTCAATGCTTCTCGAATGATACAAGCAAAGTGATGTGACATAGATGCAAGAATTTTGGCTTGATCAAAGAAAATGAGGTGATTATATTTGAAGGAGTGTTCAACAATAGCTAACTTGTTGATTAGGTTATGGTTTGTTTTAGCTATTTGTTCTTTGATTCGATCTTTAAAGGATCTTTCAGTTTGGCCTATGTATGATTTTCCACAGGACCACAAAATTTGGTAGACTCCTGGGTCCAGCATAGGATCAAGTTTATCATTCACAGTTTTGAATATTTTGTTAATGGTTTTGTATGGTTTGAAAAACGTTTTGATGTTCTTTTTGGCTAGAATTCATGAAATATGATCTGCAGTCCCCTAGATGTAGGGAAGAGAGATGTGAGTGAGAGTTGGGGATTTAGTATTGCGACATAAGTGTAAGGTGTTGGTGATTTGAAGGATACAATAACCATTGGTTGCAAGGGCCCTAGTGAAGTGGGATTTTTCTTTCTCAAGGAATTATGGAGTTGAGATTCGAATGGCACAGGTGACCAAAGTTTTCAAAATAGGAAAGTTTTAGGCTAGAAGATGGTGAGAATGAGCATGCAGGTATCGATTAGTATGTGCATTTTTTAGATAAACTTGGTGGGTGAGGGAACCATCCGGAAGACGAGAGATGAAAACATCCAAAATGGAAGGGAATTATCCTTTTTCATTTCCATAGTGAATTGTATATGCAGGGAAATGCTATTAAGATGATCAAATAAAGAGATCGAGGAGGGTTGTAGATGAGGCCATATGACAAATATATCATCTACAAATCAAAACCAACATTTGGGTTTAAGATGAAAACTATTTAAGTCTAGCGTCTCGAAGTGTTCCTTAAAAATGTTCCTGATCACTGGGGATAAGGATGAGCCCATAGATGTTCCTTTGTTTTGTTTGTAGCAAGTCCCTTTAGAAGTAAAAAAAGTAGAGGAGAGACAAATTTTAATCAAGTTGAGGGTCTCAGGATCAACTAGCTTGGATATAAGGTTAATGGCTTCTAGAACATGAATCTTAGTAAATAAAGACGCCACATTAAAACTAACCATAATGTGTTGTTCATCAAGGTGAAGATGTTTTATTTTTTGAATAAAATCAGAGGAATCTTTGATAAAAGAGGAAGTTTTTCCAATGAAATGTTGAATATTATCAAAAAGATAACTAGAGAGGGCATGAGTGGGAGGTCCTATGGCACTAACTATAGGTTGAATGAGGATGTCCTTTTTATGAATTTTAGGTTTCCCATAAATTCTAGGAGTTTGAGGGTTATAAGGGATGAGACATTTTTAATAATAGGATCTAGAGAGGATGATTTGATGGATTTGGTAACCAGATTAGTAATTGAGATAATGGGGTTTTTAGGGAGAGGTTTATAAGAGGAAGAAGAAATAATTTCTTGGAGTTTGGATTCATAGTTTGATATGTTCATAATCATTGTAACATTACCTTTGTCTTCTTTTAAGGTATTGATATTAGGGTTGTCATTAAGATGACGAATGGAATGAAATTTGTCTTTTGTTAGGTTTGGTTTAGGAGGTTTGGAAAGATGAAATATATTTCTACACTTCTATTGAATTTATTTATCTTCGTGTGTGGGAATATGGTGCGTTATGGATTCAATGGATGAAATGATATATTCAAAATGGATTCTATGAGGTGCGAGATAAAAGTTAAAACATGTTTCTAGGAGCCAGATAGAAGACTTGTCAAGATCAAAAGATGAGATATTTACAACCATAGAGTGATAATTAAGAGAGCATTGAGAAAGTTGAGGCTCGTTAATGGGTTACTGCTAATCTTAGGCAAATAATTAGTGATGTTATGATTATCTTTAGAAAAAATATTAGTGGTGTCATTGGAAATTAACAAATTATCATTATTATTATAAAAAGGAGAATCAAAAGTGTGAGGCCCATTAATGGTATTACTGTTAATTTCGGGAAAATGATTAGTGATGTTATAATTATATTTTGAAAAAGTATTAGTGGTGTCATTAGAAATTAACAAATTATTGTTATTATTGTGAAAAGGATAATCAAATGTGTGAGATAGAGATGGAAAATCGAAGTTAGGGTTGTTGTTACATAGAGAGTGTGAATTGAGCATGGAAGAGTTCAAATTCAGGTCATCATTTTTATGGGAAGTGTTAGGGTTGCAAGATGGATTTAGCACTATCAAACCAAATGATTTATCCATGGGTAGCAAAGAGAAGTTGGTGATAATAGTAGACAGAGTATTGGAGTCCATATTTTGTTGGAAATTAAAATCAGATCCGTTGTAGATAAAGGCATAACCCCTAGGTTGATCAATGAAGTCAAATGAAGAGGGTCAAGAGACTATTTCCCACTGGCACAAATTTTTGATTAATTGGTTTGGTTGTCATTGATGGCAACCCTTGAAGAAAGTCCGGTAGCAAATTTCGGTAGCACAAAGGTTTGGGTAATGGACCCAAGTTTTTTGATGGATAATGGTATGTGTCTTAATATATTTGTAGGTAAGACTATTCTAGATGGATAGTACATGTCATGCCATTTCTTGTGGTATGTGGAACGCCACATAACTCCTCATGGTTAGAGAGTTATGGCCTTGTGAAGTTGGAGAACCCTCACGAGTCATGTAGAAGCCACAAAAGGTAAAAGTAGTCAAAGTGGTTGCAAAGAAGAAATTATTTAAATAACAAAGTGAAGTGACGAGTGTACTATAAGTCAAAGTGGATACAAAAGAAATTATTTAAATAATAAATTTAATGGAGAAATTACTAAGTGGACAAGTGTTTAGAAGTGGGTTAGCCCTAAAATAAGGAAAGTGGTTTAAGAGATTTTAGAAGGTAAATAATAAAGTGAAGTGATGAGTGTACTATAATTCAAAGTGGATAAAAAAAGAAATTATTTAAATAATAAAGTTAATGGAGAAATTACTAAGTGGATAAGTGGTTAGAAGTGGGTTAGCCATAAAATAAGGAAAGTGGTTTAAGATGGTTAGAAGGTAACCCCTTGAGGAAGCTACATAAAAGTATAAATAAGAGGCAATGGTCTCTCATTTTAATCACACTTGAGCATATTGAATATATACAAGTGACTGAGGCAACCAAAGGATGTCTAAGCTTAATTTTAGAGTGAAGGTGAAGTAAAGAAGGTCGAAATTCAAGGGAGGATAAATTCTTTTGATGATGTTGTCTAAGGTATGTTATTTACAAGTCATCTCACCATTTTCGCATTAACGTTTTTTTCTAGAATGATTCAGATCGTGAAATTGGGAGGTCGTTGCGGAAACATATCCAAGTAGCTCTGATGAAAATTTCATCTTGTGGGTTGTTGTATTCTTGGAGTTACACTCTGTGGAAAATAGGGTTTGTGGCTAGTTCTGAAACTAGTCTAAAATAGGTGTTTCTGGTAAAAACATCATAACTTATTCATAACAGATCCAGATTCAGTAATACCAAATGTATTGGTTAGAGTAAAATATTTAGTATGTCATGTAATATTTTCAGATATACACAACAAATATTCCGTGCGGGGCATTCTCTACAAGTTCGACCTCTAGAATAATCCAGAATTCAACAAGGTATGTCATTTTTGCTATAACTCATTTTCAGAGAGGTTCCAAGTAGTGAAATCTGGAGGAATTGCATAAAATAAACCGAAGAACATTGTGCACCATTTTCAGATCTTTATTCATTACAGGTACATAGTTATGATTATTGCAAGTTAGGGTTGTTGACTAATCCAAAATTAGTCATGTGAGACTAAAGTAAAGTTTGATCAAATGCTAGTCTCTCGTTGTTAAAGTTAAGGAAGGTTTGCAGGTATGTTATCATACACACCAGGTCTATTACAGAGTTACAAATCAGATTTGGATGATGAAATTGATGAGGAATTTTGGTTGAGGTTGAGGTACAGGTTGGTGCATGGTTGATGCACTTGTTTATGGTATAGGCTGATTACAAGTTGTTTGGTACAGGTTGGTGCATGGTTGATGCACTTATTTATGGTATAGGTTGATTACAGGTTGATTGGTACAGGTTTACAACAATATATCTCACAGTGATAGTGTGACAATGGTTCAATAATTCTAGTTTTATTTCAGGGCGGTTTGATGGGGCAAGGACAGGTGGTTGTAGCCACCTTCCAGTTGTAGATGGAGAACATAGAGGGTTGTAGTCTCCTTCTGGTTGTAGCCAGAGAATTGGGGAATTGGAGCTTCCCTCAGGTTGTATCCTAAGAAACTAGGGGGTTGGAGCCTCCTTCCAGTTGCAGCTAGAAAACAAAGGAAGTTGGTTCTTCCAATAAATGTAATTCTTAAAGACATATAAGAAAAAACATTACGTGGTTTTCTCTCGCTTTGGGTTTCCACTTAAAAACATTGGTGTACTGTTTATGTGTATGATTGATCATTTTTTCATTGTTTATTTAATCTACAACTATTGGATGGTAATGCTACATTAATACAACACTTGCATTTTATGGTGAAAAATAATTAAATTTCTCTATTACTGATTCACCCCCGCTCTCAGTAATCCAACAATTGGTTTCAGAGTAGGTTCCTTCAGGAAACATTTTAACCACTGGAAGGAGATCATGGATTATTATGAGAATGGAGTACCACTGTTTAATGGTTAGAATGGTTTAAAGTATGAGATGTGGAGCAGAAGGATGGAAGTATTTTTATAGGCACAAGGGAATTATATTTGGCTATCAGGCGTTACAGGATATGATAGTTCAAAAAGGGAAAAATTGTATCCAAGAAGGAATTTAAGAAGAATAACAAAATAACAATGGATTTCATCTGGGAAGGATTACCTAATCCAGTAAGAGAAAAGGTTTTTAAATGTTCATCAGCCAAAGAACTTTGGGATAAGTTACATGACATATATTCTTCACCCATCATAGATTCAAAAAATGCCAAAGAAGATGTAGATACAAATCAAGAAGAATTATGTTCACCATGTCAAACAAATTCAGAAGATGAAGAGTACATAATCACCAGAGGCATGTTGTTTTTCTTTAATTGTGAAAAACACAGACATCTTGAAATATAATTCCATGAAGGAAATGAGACAGAAAAACTAATTAAAAATGAAGACAATTATGAAGAAGAATTGATTAGTGCTTTAGATGAACTAAGAGAAGAAAACAAGTCACTCAAGAAAGAATTGATGAAACAAAAGGAAAGTGATTAGAGTTTTGAAGAATCCCAACAGGTCATCGAGAACTTAAGAACTTAGCTAGAAAAAGCCAAAAATATCGAAGAAAATCGTGAATATCAAAAGCAGTATTTGGAAGACAACATAGAAGCACAGAAGGAAGAAGCAGAAATAAGAGAGAAGATATTGACAGATCATCTTAAGGAAAGAACTAACGCTCTAAACCAGCTTGAGGTAGAGTTTGGTCAAGAAGCGGAAGGAATTGAAGAAGAAATAATCACATTAAAAATTCATCTTGAAGAAGCGAAAAGAATAGAAGAAGTCATGAAGTCTCAGATAACGAAGAAAGAAGAAGAGGTTGAGAAGCTTGAAGAAGAAGTTGTCACATTGAGAATTAAAATTGTCAATATTAATAAGAACGTTGAGGAGATAGAAACATCCACATCGGTTATGGAGAATGAAGAGAATCACTCTAGGTTGCTAGAAAATAAGAATGAAGAAAATATAAAGAGCTATGCAGAAGTACTAAAAGGAAGGAATCATGGTCAACCAGAATCTAAGAAAACTATTGAAGATACATCTTCAAGAAGACCATCCATGTTCAAGCCACAAAGAAGCTCCAATCATGATCATGATTAGTCAAGGAAGAATTTCAGAAGGACTACACCGCAAAGAGGATCATTCACTCCTAGGTATGCAAAAAAAATTTATGGTCATTGTTTTTATTGTACTAATTTTGGACATAAGGTTGCAGATTGCAAGGATTATAAAAGAAATGTTCAAGCAAGAAGTGCCTATGTGGCCCCACATAACATTGAATGTTACAAATTTCATAACTATGGACACATAGATAGTGATTTTAGAAGCATGATCGATACTTCCATGAAAGAGAACACTGATATCAGATATAAGAAAGTATGGATAAGAAAACATGAAGAATAGGTGAACAAAGACCAGGTCTCGGAGATCGCAATATTGGCAATAAAAAGAGATGAAGAAAATTCTACAGAGAAAAAGAAATATGTCAGATACATATGGGTTTGGAAAGTAACTGAAAGAAAAGAAGGAAAGGTAAATAAGGAACAAGTTCAAGATATTGTACTTTCATGAATTGTAGTGAAAGATGAATCAACAGACAAAAAGAAAGAAGTCAGAGCTTAGAGAGATGATGGATCTACCAATGAAGATGATGATGAATACACATTAGAGAAGGAATTGTTCTGAGACATACAACTTAGAGACTCCCAGGTAATATGAATATTAGACAGGGGCAGTCTATGAGATAGTTTTGACAGACCAAAGAACCATCCTTCGAGCAGCTTGCAGAGTTTGAGAAGACATATCCAGAGAAATCAGTTAGCAGAAGTACAATTAGTTGTAGTACTGAAGACTTCATGATAGTATAGTGATAAATGGGTCAACATTATGGACAGTTGTGCAGTAGATTCTTAGATAGTATGGACAGAGATGGATTTGTAAGAACACTTAGCAGGTATGGATAGATATATGATAGTGGAAGAGAGCATGGATTCATAGATTGGTTCAGAGAGTGGTTCAAAGACAAAGGAACATTATGGATGTTAATTACATAGGAAATGGCTTGAACAATGCTAATGGATTCCAAATTGACAAATATTTTTTGGACACATGCAATGCCTATATCAATTCACATTCAAAACAGAGTAATGCTCAGAAACAACAATGAAAAAAATCCCTATGAGCTATGGAAAGGAATACCAACAAATGTGAAGCACTTCAGAGTATTTGGAAGAAAATGCTACATCAAAAGATAAGATGGCAGAATGGGAAAGTTTGACTCTCGTGTGGAAAAAGGAGTACTTGTTGGTTACTCAAGTATAAGGAAATCATACAAGTGTTACAATCTGAGGTTGAACAAAGTTGTGGAAAGCATCAATGTAACAATTGATGAAACAGGTGGACGAGAATTAAAGGAAGAGGAAAATGAATCAATGGAACAACTTTATGAAGAAGAAGCAGAAGATGAAGAAGAAGGGGAAGGGGAAGATGAAGAGGATCATATAAAAGTAGAAGAGCAAGTTCAACAAGTGCCTCCAAAGACACCTACAAAATAAGTATAGAAGAATCATCCTTTAGATCAGATTATCGGAAACAAGGATGCAGGAGTTGAGACTAGAAGAAGAATCCGTTCACCAGAACAAATGCACCTAGCACTCTTATCTACGATTGAACCAAATAGTTTTGAAGAGGCCAGCAAGGATAAATTCTGGAATAAGGCCATGGATGAATAATTGGATCAAATAGAGAATAATGACGCTTGGGAATTGGTTCCAAGACCAAAGAATAAGAATGTGATTGGCACAAAGTGGGTTTTAAGAAATAAATTGAATGAAGATGGACATATTACAAGGAACAAAGCTAGATTGGTATGTAAAGGATACGCACAGGTTGAATGAATCGACTTTGAAGAGACATTTACCCCATTTTCTAGAATGGAAGAAATCCGATTGCTTTTAGCTTATGCATGCTCCAATAATATTAAAGTGTATCATATGGACGTGAAATCATCTTTTCTGAATGGGGAACTTGAATAAGAAGTCTACATTGAAAAACCAAAAGGATTTTAGTTGTCAAAGAAAGTAGATTATGTGTGTAAATTGAAGAAGGCCTTGTATGGTCTAAAACAAGCTCCTAGAGCATGGTACTCTACACTGGATAAATATCTACAATAGGCAGGGTTCAAAAAAGAAAGTGCAAACAACAACCTCTACATCAAGGTAACTCAAGATAGTATTTTATTAATTGAAGTTTATGTTGATGATATTATTTTTGGAAGAAATGATGACATGTTAAGCCATAAATTTGCGAAGGATATGCAGAATGAATTTGAGAACTATCCTTGGAGAACTATCCTTCTTTATGGGTCTTCAGATACGTCAAAGCAACCAAGGAATTCTTATTTCTCAAACTAAGTATATCAGAGAAATAATAAAGAGGTTCGGAATGGAAGATTGTAAAACAATTACAACTCCTATGCAAACCAATTGCAAGTTGAGAAAAGATAATGATTCAACAAACTAGAGGCAATACATGTCAATGATTGGTAGCTTACTATATGTGACAACATCCAGACTAGATGTAATGTAGGCAGTTGGATAGGTGCATGATTTCAAGAAGCACCAAAGGAATCACATATATTAGCAGTGAAGAGGATTTTCAGATATCTTAAAGGAACATAAGAGTTTGGATTATGGTATCTAAAAGGAAATGATTTATCACTTATTGCCTACACAGATCCAGATTGCGAAGGTTGCATTGATGATCGAAGAAGCACCAGTGGAGCAACATTCTACTTGGGTGAGTGTCTAGTATCATGGTTAAGAAAGAAACAATCATCAATATCCTTATCTACAACCTAGGCAGAGTATATTGCAGCGGAAACATGTTGTACACAAGTTCTATGGATGAAACAAACTTTGATAGATATACAGGTTGAGTATGATGAGCCCATTCCAATCTATTGTGATAATATAAGAACCATCAATATCTCAAAGAACCCGATGATTCACTCCAAGATGAATCACATTTCAATCAAGTATGAATTTCTATGGGAACAGGTTGCAGAGAAGAACATCAAAGTTGAATATGTGGGTAGAAAAGAACAAGTGGAAGACATCTTTACAAAACTGCTTCCAAGAGAATCCTTTGAGTATCTTCACTATATACTTGAAGTAATTTATACTCCAAAATGAATTCTTTTGAATGCTTATCTTATATGTCTTAGATTTACACGAGGAAGCACCATAAAGAGGACAGTTCAGGTTGGGAGATCAGTTTTAGGAAGAGTTCAGTCAGGGTGAGTATCCCCAAGGACAGTTTAGTTAGGGAGAGTAGCCACGGATGGAAAGATACCTTTTCCATTGATGACAAAGGGGAAGAGATTTATCAGATGCAAAGAATAGAGGCATGGTTAAAGAGGGAGCGATGGTCATAGGGGAAACATGAGTGATATGACTTCAATATTATATGATTGTTGGAAGATTGGTTGTTGTCATTGATGTCAACCCTAGTCATGGGTTTTGGACTACAAGATTGATAAAGGTATTTGGACATGAAGGACAATGCACATGCATATAAAACACCCATGAATGGATAGTATACATCATGTTGTTTTTGGTGGTATGTGGCACGTCACGTGGATCCTAATGGATGAGGAGACATGAATTTTTGAAGATGACAAAGTGAATTGAAGAAGGAAGTACAGGTAGGCCCTGAAGATAATTAAAGAAAAGAATTACAAATAAGAAACTGTTAGGTCGACCCTAATGTTAAAATGAAGTGACATAAATGGTATAAATAAACATAATTAGACATTCATTTTGATACAAGTCAAATTTCAGAGGTAATAAGAAGAAAATAAGGCCGAATTTCAAGGGAGGATGAAATCTTTTGGTGATGTGTTCTAAGGTATGTTATTTTCAGGTCATTTTACCATTTTTGCTACAACTTTTTTCTAGAACGATTCAGATGGTGAAATATCTATGGTATTGATAAGACATATCAAGGTACCTCTGGTAAAATTTTCAGCTCTTGATTCACTATAATTATGGAGATACACTATGTGGAAGATAGGGTTTGTGACCAGTCCTAAAGCTAATCAATAAACAGGTGTTCCAGGTAAAACAATCATAACTTCTTCATCAGGAATCCAAATGAAGTGGGAAAAATTTCATTGGAAATAGTATGGACTGAAGTTTCTTGTGTACGAGTTTCAGAATTGGATGTTAAATATTGAGCGCAGGGAATTCTGTACAATTTTGGTCTTCAGAATAGACCAGAATTGAATAAAGTCTACCATTCTTTCTATAAATTCTTTTTGGGGAGGATTCAAGGAGTGAAACTTGGAGGAGTTTCAGAGAATACATTGAGTAATATTATATATAGGATCAGAGTACTCCAAGAATTGAATAATTTCATAAATTGAAGAAGTCTCAGGAAGCATTATCAGGTTCTATGTGATGATTAGTTGATGGTGATGATTTAATGTAAAGTTTTATTATCTCTCATATATTCTTGGGTGGAAGGAAGGGGCAAGGATGGAGATTTCAAATCTCTCTTGATATTGGAGGATTGTATCTTCCTCTTGGAGGTTTATCCCTCCTTTTACATTTGGAAGCTGTAGCTACCTTTGGAAGTCATTACTTCCCTTGAATAATAACTATTGATTATTTCTCATCTATTGTGCATGGTGTACTGTGGTGAATTGGTGTATCTCTTATACTATTGTTCATTTCTCATTGGATATAATTGAATGGTTTAAGTATAAGTTGAAAAAGGTTTTTAAATTATACTTGATACTGATTCGCAACCCTCTTAGTATCAACAATTGGTATAAGAGCAGGTTACCTTCAGTATATTTTAACCACTGGAAGGAAGATCCTATGTAGAAATGGAAGACAAAATTCCAAATGGGATTCCACCATTTGATGGAAGGAATTTTGAATACTGAAAAAATAGAATGGAAACTTACTTGAAATCTCTTGGGTCAGATTTTTGGTTCTCAGTTGCTTCAGGATACAATGCTTTGAAGAAACCAAAGACTGCAGCTCAGAAGTAAGCAAAAAGGAACAACAAACTTGCAATAGATACCATCCTAGATGGATTGACAGATTCAGTGAAATCCAAGGTGGGATCATGTGCATCAGAAAAAGAGCTTTGGGACAAGCTACAAGACCTTTATGCAAGGGAATAAGTAGTAGAAGAAGAACAAGTTGAAGAAGATTACAACATCTCAAATTTCAAAGAAGAAAATAGAGGCCAGTTCTTTTTCTTTAATTGTGAAGGAGTAGGACATGTTGAATTTGAATGTCCTCATCCAAGGATTGAAAGATATGACAATGAAGAAGAATAAAATCATGAAGTAGAAATGATTCAACAAGAAGATGAGAATCTTAAAAAATTGAAGCATGTTGAGATTGAAAATAGTAAGCTCAAAGACACGCATAGAAAACTAAGAAGTGAATTGGGTAGTTATGAAAAGATAATTGTAAGCTTAAAGAAACAATTAGAAGACTTTCATAAACTAAGAGAAGAAACCATTTCCTTGAAAACTCTACTCGAAGAAGCAAGAAGAATAACAGAAGTAAAGAAGGTCCAAATGATAAAGAAAGAAGAAGACTGTGAGAAACTTGAACAAGAAGTTGTCTCATTGAGGAAGAGATTAAGAAATTCTCAAGTGCCAAAAGAATTAACACATCTTAGATGCATGGGTGAAACTTCATACAAAGAATATGAAAATACCAACAAGAAGGTTGAAGAAAGAGCTACACAGAGAATTGATGAGAAGTGGACCAGGATACCAAAAAGAAGGAATGATTACAAAAGAGATGAATATCCAAGAAGACCTCCTACCTTCAGGAATCAAAGAATATTCAATCAGTATGAAGGAAACTACAGAAGAGTAGATCATGAACCCAAATGGACTACATCACAAAGAAGGTTACTTACTCCCAGGTATGAAAATTTCTTTCTTGGTCATTGTTATACTTGCAAAAATTTTGGACATAAGGAAATTAATTGCAAAATCAATGAAAGGAACAAATACATAAGAAACATGAATGGTGTAAATAGAAGATATGGAAATAATCATGGATTTGTCAACATAAGTTATAATTCATTTTACCCGTTGATGGAGAAAAATATTGTATGCTACAAATGCAATTATCTTGGTCACAAAACATGAGATTGCAGATATATGAATGAAGATGTACCTATGCCAACCACAGTATGGAGAAGGAAAGAGATTCCAAACAATGAAGATTGTCGAATAGCATTGACCGCCGAACACTGTAAAGAAGAAGATGAATGGTACATAGAAGGTGGATGTTCTTCACACATGACCGGGGATCAAGACAAATTCATCATCTTGAAGAGAAAGGGTGGCAATGTTGCATTTGGAGATGACTCATCTACCAAAATACTTGGAGAAGGTGTAGTATAGCTTGGAATAAAAAATGTAAAAGCAAAGAATGTTCTATTGGTTGAAGACTTGAATCATAATCTACTCAGTGTTAGTAAAATGTGTGATCAAGGATACACTCTTACGTTTGATTCCCAAAAATGTAAAATCAGAGAAAATGACTCAGGAAGATTGGTTGCAACTGCAACAAGAAGACTGAACAACATATACATCCTAGACATGAAGAAGAGAGAGAAGACATAAGCCACACAAAAGGATTCTAAGGAAGAAAAAGTCCCAAAGACCAAAAATAAGGATGAAGAATTATTGAGTGCCACATGTTCAGGGGGAGTAGCCCCAAAGAAGAGAGTTACATTTTCCCATTAAACTCAAGGGGAGAAGCCCTAACCTTTGCCATTGATGTCAAAGGGGGAGAGAAATTGGGATCATGATGATAGGGGGAGCATGAGTGTTTCCATCAATGACAAAGGGGGAGATTGTTGGAAGATTGGTTGTTGTCATTGATGTCAACCCTA
>ML782075.1:116625-172256 GCA_009831015.1 Picea engelmannii | reverse complement strand
TTTCACAGGTTGAGGGAGTCGACTATGATGAGACCTTTGCACCGGTTTCTCGATACACTTCGATCAGGGTAGTGATCTCCATTGCAGCAGAGATGGGTTGGAAGATCCACCAGATGGATGTGAAGACCGCATTTCTGAATGGTATTATTGAGGAGGAGGTATACATTGAGCAGGTATTGGGCTTTGAGGTGCATGGGAGAGAATCTCATATGTGTAGACTGAAGAAGGCATTGTATGGGCTGAAACAAGCTCCCAGAGCTTGGTATTCGAGGATAGATGCCTATTTGCAGCAGTTGGTTTTTGAGAAGAGTGAGGCAGATCCCAACCTATACTTCATTATGGTTGGAGAGGATCCTCTCATTCTTCTACTATATGTGGATGACCTTTTTATTACAGGGGCAGAGAGACTCATCAGCAGCTGCAAGGAAAGCCTTGCTTCAGAGTTCGATATGACAGACATTGGACTGATGCATTACTTTTTGGGATTGGAGGTTTGGCAGGAACCTGGACACATCTTCCTGGGACAGGGGAAGTATGTGTGTGATATTCTGAGCAGATTTTAGATGGGGGATAATAGACCCATGACCACTCCCATGATTACCAACTGGAAGAAGCTTCATGCTTCTGAGTCACAGTTGGTGGATTCCACTTTGTATCGTCAGTTGATCGGGTCATTGATGTATTTGGTCAATACCAGGCCAGATATTTGTTTTGCTATCAACACTCTCAGTCAGTTCATGGTGGAGCCGAGGAGAGTGCACTGGGTGGCAGCAAAACATGTTCTTAGGTATCTTTGTGGTACGGTAGATTATGGTCTGGACTATCATAGAGGAGATGGAGTTCGACTGGTTGGCTATACGGACTCAAATTGGGCAAGATGTGTCAGTGAAAGGAAAAGCACTTCAGGGTGTTGCTTTGGATTGGGATCAGCAGTTGTGTCTTGGTTCAATCGGAAGCAGAAGTCAGTGGCTTTGATTTCGGTAGAGGATGAGTATATGGCAGTTAGTCAGGCTAGTTGTGAGGCCCTTTGGCTTCGCAAGATGTTGGTTGGATTGTTCGGTGTGCAGTTGAGGCCTACCGCGATTTACTGTGATAATCAGAGTTGCATTAAACTTTCAGAGAATCCAGTTTTTCATGACCGGTCTAAGAATATCGAGATTCGGTATCACTTCATCCGTGATTATGTTCAGAGAGGAGCTGTGGAGCTACAATACATATCTAGTGAGGAGCAGGTTGCAGACATACTCACCAAGGCATTGAACATGGGCAAGTTTATATTTTTCAGGGACAAGCTTGGAGTGGTGAGTAACACTTTCCTCGGTATGAAGGAGTGTTAAATTTTTTAATTAAAATAAATTACCAAGGCAAGTGTTTCTCTTCCCTAGGCGCCTAAGGGGGAGAAAGTACCGAATGTGGGTCCTATTCATTTAATTTGTGAGATGCAAATTAAAATGTGACTTTATGATTAAAGTGAGGGTGAGTGGAGAGACACCAAATCTCAGCCACCCATCTAATCTAATCTCAATCGTTAGATTAGAAAACTCCTCACCTTCCCTCATGAGGTCGACTTGGGCAAGAGGGTGCACCCATTCTTGGGTAGTTGAAGCATTCTTGTTGAGAGAACAAGAGTAGTTGAAGCATTCTTGTTGAGAGAACAAGAGGAGTTCAAGCATTCTTGTTGAGAGAACAAGAGAGAGCAAGAGAGAGGTTGAGCTAAACAAAAGAGACAACAACTGCAATTTCTAGGAGTATTGGCATGCATTCCAAGGCTGCCGAACAAAATTTAGTGGCACAGAAATTGAGTCTTGGCAGAGTTTTGGCATGAATTTCGAGATAGTTTGTGCAACATTAATTACTGGGACAACCATACAGTTGTACGGATTTCTGGTTCAGAAATCGAGGAGCAAAGCTACATGAATGTCTAGATAAGTTTGTGTAAATTTCTAAAGATGAATATGCTGTAAAAGAATTTCTCAGAAGCTCATAAATAATACAAAGCCCTCTCTCACTGGTTTTCCGCTTGTGGGTTTTTCCAGGGTCGAAGTTAGACCGAATATATTTGTGTCTATATTTTCTTAGTTTTGCATGTTGCTGATATTTTATTTTTGCATTGAAAATGATGTTCAGAATCCTCATGTTTCAGTTCTGAAGTTTATTTTCTATTAAGTTTTTATATGTTGAAACAGTGTTGTAACCTATGCTGAAACAGTGTTGAAACTGGAGTTTCAACATTTAACTTTGGTTGAAAAATCAACGAGACTGAAATTGGGTTGGGATCTGAAAATTTAACAAAATATGCACCTGAATCACCTAGTTGATGGATGTCAGGAAAACACATCAACAAGCACGTACAAATTTCCTTTGAAATACAGGAAACCATAAATGGAAGTTACTTCGAAAAGAAAGTGGTTCATGGGAAAATGGGATAATTAATCCTCACTAACCCCATATCGTCTCGCTTTACCTCGCAAATTAGAACTAATTAAAGGATCATAAATGATCCTCGAGTAGTGTGCAAAGCACAAGATATTGATGAAAATTTCACTAAGTATAGGTCATAGAGAGATCAATGCCTTTAGAAACTAGTTGTGTGGAGGGGTAGTTGTGAGGGAGTGTGGGGGTTAGAGATATGGGTTGTGAAAAGGGTGGGTCATATAGAGTTATTCACACAACAGTTGTGCAGAAGTGGAGATGCACGAAGATTCTATTTATGTGGAGAGGAGGTTTGGTGAGGTCTCCACACTACAGGAAATAAACTAAGTGTTGCAATGTGAAGAAAATGGCTAATGTAGGAGGAGGGTTTTGTGAAAAATAAGGGGTGGTAGTTATGAAAAAGGAAATCCTGCTCAAGTAAGAAAATTGCTAAGTATAGTGAATTTTTTTATGTGTAGGAGCATGGTGGAACATAAAACAAGTGGAAGAGGAAAATGTTCTACATATGGGAAAACTTTAAAATAAAAGGTGATGAATGAAAATGGATCAATAGAAGGGTTTAAGTGTTTCTTGGGCCTTCCAAATTCTCTAAACAACAAGAGATGCATGGAAATTTGATCCTTAAGGGCTCTAACAATGTAGTCTAAAGAGAAATGCCTTGGGAAATTATTTTTCCCAACAACATCCCTTGTTGAATGTGGTTCTTGATCTAAGATTCTATGCCTTCCACAACCTAAATGACCCATTTGGAACATAGTGCATGAGCTTGCATCCCAGTTCTTATGATACATAGGCCCCCAAATTCTAAGAGGGTACAATAAATCTCCAAACTAGATCAATGTAATCCTAGCTACTTATTAGACTTATACCATAAAAATTTGTAGAGTTATTTCTTGATCCATCCATAATATGCCTTTGACAAGACCCAACAAGAAGTGTAGTACACATAAGAAACTACCAACACTTTGATACAAATCTATAATTTGGCTACTATCACAAAGGGCTTAGTAATCCATTTTTCTATTGTGTTCTCAATCATGTTCTCTACCACCTCCTAAAGTTCTTGAGAAGAAGCCTAGAAAGCAAAAGGAAAACTAAGGAAATTGAAAATTTGATTACGCTACATCCAATTCTATATTTGGTAGGCCAACCACAGTAGAATTGGTCATTGTCTCTACTTGTAACATTAAGTCAACTTCTCCCATTGAATAGTTGAGCCTACAGTACAAAACATATCTAGACAATCCATGGCATGGCTCTAGGATTGTTGGTCTTTTGAGACAATCATAAAAAGAGCATTTGCAAAGTGTCCATTGAATCACTACCCATCATCTGTATCATGAAGAGGAACCCCTCGGATGTGACCCTAGTTTACTTTGGAATGAAGAAAATAGCCAAGCGCCTCAAATTCCATGACATGAAGGATGGAGCCAAGGGACAACATTGTGTAATGGACCTAAACAACCCAATTTACTTTGATTTGTGGTAATTGATAGAGATACATGATGAATCATCCATAAACAGAGTTTCCACACATTTTATAAAGAGGCCGCAAACCCTAAGGCCTTGAGCATGGCCTATTGGGTTTTTATATTCTTTGTAGTGAAAGAACAATCATTTGATTGTCTAGTTGAGGTGGATCGACTGGGTGATAAGTCGTGTTGGCATAGGGGCAGACCCAGGTTTCAGTGCTTCAACAATGCACCAACAAAACCCTAAATACAGGCCCTTTCAGCAACACCTGCGAAGCAGGCGAAGTCTCACCCGAGGTAGAATCAGGGGGGGTTACAGGAAACAGGTGTCTATAACCAAGCTGGGACACAAATCTGTGATAACAACACTTCACAGAGTATTCTAGTAACACTTAGGAACAACATGCATTAGTTCATTAACTTCATTAACACCGCAGAACAAGCCCCAAATACAGATCAACGTAGTAACAGTGACAATATACACATAACACTTAGCATCATAAGTTAGATCTAACATTCATTCATATTTAACACAGGTAAAGAACTAAGCAACAAAAAATCTATTTATCATACATAATAATCAAAGGACTGAGCATATTCATAACATAAACAACACAACACAAAGCCAACCAAAGCCACAAGATATACGTGGTTCACCCCAGCATGGGGCTACATCCACCAACTGCTTCGTCTCTTGTATTATTCTTCAATATCTTACATTCAAAGGACAGGAGATCTGTGCACTGAGCACCAAATCCTCCTTCCCAAAATTAGGTCAAGGTACAGAGCCAACTTCTCTTATCGAGCATAGAGCCTTACATACACATTCTGTTGCACAAAGCAACCTAACTGCTACTTGCACTAGCCACTTAGACTTCGCTCTAAGTCTCTTCTCCTATCATACATTCCTAATTATTTATACGTTTACAATCCCTTACAAAAAGACCTAATCATTGGTAAACCCATGGGACAACATCCCATAACCCATTACAAAAACCCTAAGGAACCCCTTGTTGGGTCCACAAAGCCTGCAAAACAAGTGAGATCCGCGATCTCAGCTCCGCATGGGCGCTCCTTCCTTGATCATTGTGTCAAAGTCCAAAAAGTGGTCAAACCTGACCAAGGTTTCCTCAAAAATTGGTCGAGATCCAACAGGCCCCACTCACCTATGACTCATCCTGAGTCACTCAACTCTGGGCAACACTACTTTGAAGGCCTCGAGCTTAGCTCTAGCTTTCTCGACTTGTTTCTTCTCTTGAGCCTCCTGCTCAACGATCTCCTGGATTGTTTTTCTGTAACAGGCCCTTCCGAGCGTTGTTCCACTGTTGAAACCACTTAGTCTAGTTGCCAGCCTTGTCCCTCAATTTCTTCGAACACCTTGCAGGCTTCATCCCAGTTCACTTCATCAGGTAGCGGTGGGGTGCTAGCATAGCATAGTTCTTTATGTCACCTATATTGAAGTCGTTGTTCTTCACTAACGGGATCTATCCCAATTGACTTCCAACTACGCTATCCCTTTCAGAATGTATGTGGTGATCAGGGTGTACTCATATCCTCAGGAAATGTTGTCACGGGTAACAGATCCAACTAAAGGAGGTATATACTTTGGTAAGATGGATGGGATCTGCTTTGCATTAGCTAGATCGCTACGGTGCTTACTTCATTGCTCAATCATGGGGTTAGCACGGCTAGAACGTCATCTAGTCGAAGGGGAAGCCTGTAGTTCCCTAGTCGATGACACTTTTACTCCTTCAGACAAAGGTTTTTCAGACATTAGCTTCCTTACGAATTTCTTGACAGATTTCTCTAACGCACTAGGTTTTCCCGACATTCAAACTTTTAAATAGACAGGTCGGGGTAGGAGAATGGATAAGTGGGGTAGACAAATGGACAATGACATCTAGTTTTTGATAACACATCTTGACACACAATCAATTCTCTTCTTGACTCGTATAATCATGGGTGGCAAAAAGTGGTCCCAGCGCAGCGTCCGACGAGTTAAATAAGTGAGGCACCGTAATAGATTCTTCCAACGGGCAGGAATGCTTCCATTAATGTGAATGTGTCTGTTATGGTGCGGTATCAATGTCCCAAAAGTGGTCCATTAGTCCATAAATGTGTTTCCTATCCATTCTGGAGCGTCGTTCTAGCGGTCAGGGCACCTCGAATGGTCATATAGCTTCGCCAAGGCGAAGTCCCATTCTGCGTGGTGCTGCTGTTCCAACGAGGTTCAAATCCTACTAACCTGTATCCTCTGAAGTCTTCCTTTTGTTCTCTATAGCCTTCTGTAGCTTTTCCAACTTGGATTTCTTCTTACTGAGCTTCCTTTCCTTACTTCCAGTGATCTGAGTTTCTCTAACTGTTTCTGGATTCCTCTTTCCATTCTTATTCTTATATTCTCCTAACGTAGTGACTTCGTAGTGCTGATGTGCTCTCAAAGGGTCTGAAGTTAATATCCATTCTCTTAATACTACCTGGGTGGGTATTCTTCTTTCTTGCATAGATAGGTTCTTCAAGCCTTCTTGCATTCTTTCAACCTTGACAGCTAATTCTCTTGCCTTTTGTTCCTCCTGCGTTGTTACTTTGTTCTATTGCTTCATCTTATCCTCTCCTTCTTCTATTAGTCGGTCTATTTTTCTAGCTATGAAATCCCTTAGTTCTTGCTTTTTATTTTCTGTAGCTTCCTCCTCTGCTTTCCTTCTGATTTGATCTTTCTCAATCCAAGTCTTACCTAACAAAAGTGGGAAAGAGGCGATGTTCTCAACAAAATTAACGACTTCAAATTCTTCTTCAGTCGATGTTCCATGAACAATAATAGGTACATTAGTAACTCTTCCACATAAGCTTATCATATTTCCCTTGAACAAGCCTATCCTTCCCAATGAAGGTACCATAGTAGGATTTCCCAAAATTTCCCAAGTGTCTTCTGTCATAACATTCACTTGTGTTTCCTCATCCAAAACACAGTCTATATTGAACTCTTCTATTCTTGCATTTATGCGTTGTTTTACTTTCAGGATCTCTAGTAAACTGACATCTTTGTGAACATCCATTGTTTATTTCAACTACGATAACATAGTCAGATCTTTCTCTGATTCTTTCTCTTTATGATTCTCTAACATGCTCTTATTCTCTTGACTTCCTTCATAGTTTTTTCATCTCATGTTCATTTTTTCAACTTTAGCAATCATCCTTGGACAATCCTCAACTTCATGACCAACAATTTTACAACAAAGACAAATAGGACTTGCACCAGGACATTCCTTAGCAAGATGTCCCAGTCTTCTGCAATTATAATAGAAAGTTAATCCTTTTTTTCTTTTAAAAATTCCCCAATCTCTTCTATACTATGCATTAAGATCACAATGTTGGACCTGCAATCTGCAAAAATTCTTTCCAGGTTCCTGCATCCACTTATTAGTCCAAAAATTATTTCTATGCATAAGAATAACATATCTTTCTTCATTTCTATTATCTCTACTTAGATCAACTCTTTCTTCCAGCGGCACCCTAGCCTTCAGACTAAGACATAATCTATTAAACATACTTAAATTCATGCTTCCAAAACAAAAAATTTCACTTATCTTACTATTATCAAAGAACAAAGCTTACCTCTTTTCGGATCTTACCTCTTTTCTTCAGATCAGATTTATTTCTTAGCACAAATATTCGCAATTCAATTAGAGTATTGCACACTACAACAACAGATCTATGCACAAAGATTCTCTTTTCTTTACTTTAGTTCCCAGCAATCACAGTTTCAGGTCCTGGAAACAGAACCATTTGTTGGCACAGGGGTAGACCCAGGGTTCAACGCTTCAACAGTGCACCAACAAAACCCTAACTACTAGCTCCTTCGACAACACATGCAAAGCAGGAGAAGTCTCACCCGAGGTAGAAGCATGGGGGGTTACAGGACATAGGTTTTTGTAACCAAGATGGGACACAGATCTGTGATAACAACACTTCATAGAGTATTCTAGTAACACTTAGGAACAACATGCATTAGTTCATTAGCCTTATTAACATCGCATAACAAGCCCCAAATATAGATCAGTGCAGTAACAATGACAATATACACATAGCACTTAGCATCATAAGTTAAATCTAACATTCATTCATCTTTAACACAAGTAAATCACTAAGAAACAACAAATCTATTTATCATACATAATAATCAAAGAACTGAGCATATTCATAACGTAAACAACACAACACAAAGCCAACCAAAGACACAATATATACGTGGTTCACCCCAGTGTGGGGCTACATCCACCAACTTCTTTGTCTCTTGTATTATTCTTCAATCTCTTACATTCAGAGGACAGGAGATCTGAGCACCAGATCCTCCTTCCCAAAATTAGTTCAAGGCACAGAGCCAACTTCTCTTATCGAGCACAAAGCCTTACATAGACATTATTTTTCATAAAGAAACTCAACTACTACTTGCACTTAGCCATTTAGACTTCACTCTAAGTCTCTTCTCCTATCATACATTCCTACTTATTTATACTTTTACAATCCCTTACAAAAAGGACTTATCATGGGTAAACCCATGGGCCAACATCCCATAACCCATTACAAAAAACCTAAGGAACCCATTGTTGGGTCCACAAAGCCCGCAAACCAAGTGAGATCCTGATCTCAGCTTCGCTTGGGTCCTCCTTCTTTGATCACTGTGTCGAAGTCCAAAAAGTGGTCAAACCTGACCAAGGTTTCCTCAAAACTTGTTCAAGGGCCAACAAGTTGATCAACGAGTCAAGTTGAGTTGATGGCCAAGATGAAGGTCGAAGTGATCGATTGGGGAATTCGAAGACAAAGTGATTGACAAGAAATTCGAAATTTCAGCCAAAAAGAGATCGTCAGGAGGTAGAGTGGAAACTGGCTAAATACCAACTAGTAGTCGACTGGAAATGTGACGGAAGTCAACTGTAACAAAATATCAATATTCATAGGATTTCCATCCAATCATCTTCATGGACCTGTAACCGATTTTGGGCACCATTTAGAAAGTGATTTATCTTTCTATTTTTTGGGCACCATGTAGAAGCTGATATTTAGATCAATATTTAGAGGTTCTTAGTCATGTATATGTAAGTCAAATTGGATATAGGGTTGTTCTTGTGTAAATCAAGATAGTATGATGGTGATTGTGTCTTAGGTGTAGATCAAGGTTAGTCATGTAGCTCTTTATTATTAATGAATACAACAATAAGAGAGAAAGACTCTCAAGGAATGTGTGTTCTTTTGTTTGGGTTTCCAGGGTAAAATCTCTATGTATTTGTATTTGTTTTGTATTTTCTTGTTTAAATATATCTTCTCTTTTCTGGTGGTTTAGTGTGGAAGTCTATTTCCTAACATGGCCAAGACAAAGGGCCACTCTACTCTATATGCCTTCTCAAAATTTATTTTGATAAATAAGGCATCCATGCTAGAAGTTTTGTCCCATTCCATTCCTTCCCAAAATGCACTAACATTGTTGAGAATGTACCACCCCTGAATAAATCAAGTCTGCATAGGCTTAATCATCTTAGGAAATAAATAATTTAGTCATAAAACTAGAACATTGGATAAGATATTGTAATAGGTGTAGAGTGGAGTAATAGGGAACTAGTTTGAGATAACCTTTGGGTCCCCTATGTTAGGTATGAATCAAATAATCCCCTGGTTGGTTAATTCCCACCCCTAAAGAATGATTATGGAAGGATTCATTGCAGGCTCATAAAAATCTATCCAAAAAACATCCTAGGTGGCCTTGTAAAATTCATGGGGGGAGCCATCAAGGCTAGGGGCCTTATTGTTTTCATTTCATGAGGGGTCACAAATAATAGAGGCACCAACTTGATGAGAAAGGTGACCTCAAAATGAAAAATTTGTCCCTAAAAACCCATATTTTTGTGTCTAAAGCACCAAAATCAACTCTTGAATCTAAAAATGGTGCTTCAGGCAACACCCTTTTTTCAAGGTTAAAACTACAAGTTTTAGTAACCATGGCCTTAAAAATGTAGTTTTTAACCTTGTACAATTAATTATTGCAAACATATTCTTAATAAAAAATAGAAAATATACAATGGCACACACACATTGTTATGAGGAAAATATCTCTATGGCTAGGGGTAAACCACAACAGACGGAAATGATTGCAGAAATCAACTCTATTCTCAATTATGCTATATAAACAAATATGCTAGAAAGACAAGATAAAATTCCTACCTCATCCAGACGTTTGATGAAGTCCATCGTTGAGCACTTGACCCAAAGTAATATACTTGCAACTAGTCCTCAAAAACCAAGCAAAGAAAACATATGGTTATAATATATGATGTTAGCACATTCAATAGCATAATCCATTAATATACATAACAAATACGCCCATGGAATAATAATTCAAATATTTGCAAGATATCAATTGGACGGGAAAATAGTATTTCTATTAATATATGATCAATAGAAGTGAAAAAGTTACAGACTTCCATGTCAGCACAGTTCGGAACCGAGAAACTAAGTTCCTTCCAGCTGGGCCTCCACCACTTCAATCCTCCACCAAAGGAAAGCTCATATAAGAGAGAAAATGGAGTTCTCACTCAAAAAGGGAAGAGCTTGGGGGATGAACACTGTATTCAGACTTAAAGGAAAAAGGGATGCAGACTCAATGTGAAGTAAATAATTTCTCCATAGTAACTTTTCTCTCAAAGTTGAATTATTTCTCGTCTTTCCATTGCTCATAATTGGCACATTTATAGCCTTCAAATGGAATTGAAGGGCCGATTCAGAACGTTTACAGTATATCGAAGGCCAAGGATCATAGATCTCCCGTCGTGACATGGAAAACCAACACCATTTTTCATTTTTGGGCACAAATCCTGATGTACGCAGGATGTAGTGGTGCAACCTGCGTATATGCATGTTGTATAGTAGGCAAGGTTCGTACATGTGGAAAAAATGTATTTTTTAGCTCTGGGATTTGCAAAAAGGGATGAAAAGTATGCATAGGGAAATGGAAAAAGGCCCTTTGTGCAATATTGCATAGGGTGAGGCAAATCTTGCTATAACAGATGCCCCCTAATGTGTGATATCAGAGGAGTATCCGTGATGGCCAAAATACATTATAAAAACCCAGAAATGGAGTGATGGGGAACCAACTGGAAGAACTAGTTGCTCATTACATTTTGCACTAACTTTTCATACATGGATGCCAATTTGAATTACACTGCATATACATTTGAAAATATACCAAACAACTGTCCGTGGCCATGAATAGGAAAATACAAATGTGGTTACATGCCCAAGGTGGTCATAGTCATGAACAAGGCCCAGTAGAATAAGTCTCAAAATCAATCTGAAGATATCTGTTTAAAATGGAGTGCAATCTTATCTCCCATGATCACTGAAGTCATATAGGTACTGGTCGAATGAAAAGGAAGCAACAACCTAGGAAAGTTGTGGCCACATACTGATGTCTTCAAGTCTTCTACACAATCCACCAAAGGTGCAAGTCTACATCATGTGAATAAAGGAGTTGAGTTCGAACACAATGAGACATCGTTTGATTACCGGACATTGAGGTATACCATTAAAAAATGTGAGACATCCTATCGATAATGAAAGTAGGTATCAAGGCAGTGAGTACATTCTTACAAGTGTGAATAAAGGAGTCAGGGTCAAACACTTGAAGAATCCATCGATCAGGAGACATTGATGTATTCCCAACTGTCGATGGTGAGAGAACCTGCCACTAATGACTGCAAGCCTCAAGGTACTCATAAGAATCTAGGTCTCGTTTCCATAATAGATGAGCTAAAGTCGATGGAAGGAGACCCGCTGAAAGGAGATCATTAAGGCATCTCTCATCATTTAGCATGAGGTACAAAGAAGGATCTTCATGATTTGGAGGAAATTGGATGAAGAATTTGTTCATGAAAAAACGACCCTATGTGTCTTTTGCGTTTGCCAAGTGAAAGAGGTACACAAAAAATACCCTCTAAATAGAATCCAATGAGGAAAACTGCTGACAAAGGCGAGGAAACCACCAATAAGGCTAATGGCATCCAACACATTGCACAAATCCCAATGTATGAATAGATGTCTTGCCATCGAACACAAGGGAAACCACCTAGTCAACAACCGATGATGAAATGTCAATTGCTAGGTTCAAGGTTACCTACCAATGATGAAAGTAGGACCAGGGTGCATGATAGGACTACAATATCATGTGATTCTAATACAAACCAAGGGTATGGTAGACATGCAAAGTCAAGAGTTCTGAGGAATGGCCGACACAGGTTGATAGACTTCCTTTGAACAAGAGCATGAGACATATGGAAGACTCCGGTAGCATAGACTCAATGATGAAACCATGAGATGCAGGAGGCATCAATCATGTTCTCCATAGGGACTGGAAGAGTAACTAGTCGAGGGAGAAAACTCTTTGTAACGAGCTCAACTTCCTAAGGCCAGGCTAAACCCAAAATTATGATGACCAGTGAACTCAATAACTTTGTGCTCTGTTCAAAGGTGACATGACTTCTACCAATATAAGATAATACTCCCTTCTTGCCTATCTTTTTTTTTTTTTTTCATAGACAAATGAATTCTATGATACAGAGGAGGAAACGAGTGTCGCAAGTAAGAAAAACTAGTTCCAACAGTGGAACATGCCTATGCTTAATGCAAGGAGATGCATGTGAGAGATGGACACTCAGGGGAATGTTGCCTCCTAGGTATAGGGTGTCAAATTGCGAAGGATATAAATGATGCTCTACTTGGTTGAGGATTCAAAAACTGTCGAGGCAAACAATTTATAATGCAAAGCGAGAACCAGCTATAAGATCAATACTACAAGCAAGGGCATGAGATGCAATCACAAATTAATGCCAAAAAATTCCTTTTTCGTGATTTTTAGTCTACATGGTGTGAAAAAAGGATAAACTTGTACCAAATAGACGTCCTTTCAAATCCAATTTACAAGTGTGAAAGAGACAAGTTCACTTGGCAATCTTTTCATTTTTTGAAGATGAGTTGGAAAAGAGCTTAAATTAAACTCAGTTGGGATTCCTCTAGGTATAGGGAAACATGTTTATGAGTGAGAAATGAGGCTCAAAATAAAGTCATGTATTAGCTATAAGGGACTCCCGATCCTATGGAAAAAATCTCTACATGGGCACCAAATGAAGCAGAGGATCTAACTAGGGCACCCATGTTTGGTAAGTCTCTACCACTTGATAACAATATGTCTTATAGCAGATGGAAGGTTCTGTGTCGCAAAAAATGGGTTTGTACCTAAGGAATATGAGTGACAATTATAGGACAATGAAAAAGTGCATAGTGGAATGGATACCTATCCTATATGCTAGGTAGTGAAAATACCTGCCCGTGGTTACGAATGGCCAACATAACGTTGAAATCTAAAAGAATCCCTGGTGAAAACTACAAAAACCAATTCAATCTACTGCTGTATTAGTCCAAAAGGAAAAAAAATGACTCAAAACTATAGAAAGTGGGTAAAAATTGTCATAAATAGTAACAAAACCAAAAATTACGATGTCATTTTGAATTTTTACCCAAATAGTGAAAATTGGACCAAATTACCTCCGATCTTAAACTAGTGATTGCGGGAGCGTCGTGTGACGAAATCAAAAACCGTCTGGACCAGGTAAATCCTCTTCCCCTCCTCTTCCTCTCTAGTGGATTAAATTTTTAAATTAGGTTTCAAATTTTGAGTAAATTAAGGCGCAAATTGAGTAATTCGGTGTACGTGGGCTACCATTCATCGGGTCGCGTAAACGTGAGGTTATACGCGACTGTGTAAAATACAGTGCACGTGTACTTAGCCCTATACATGACTGTAAATGTAGCATCCCATGTGAAAGTTTGTAATCAATGTTTTCTATGGTTGCTGTAATGTCCCCGACCATCAATCCACTTGCCGAGCAACGCAACTACATGGAACATTCTCATACTTATATATATACAACATGCATATTAAATCTAATTAACATATTTAACCAAACAATACAAAGTAAGCATGTGATTACTGCTAATATACATCATCAAGGACATTAGAAATAACTCATATGCGCAACAGAATACATGATAACATATAAGCATCACAGGCATGCAAAACATAATATTAAGCACAAATTGATACTTATCTTTGAAATTGTGGTAATTCCACCAACCACGTGAAAACCTTCCACGAAACTCCCAGCCTTAGACCGTGTTTCTCATCACTCTCAGAAGTAGGTCACCCCCGAGCTGGGACTAAGTTCCACCGAGCAGGGAATCCTAGGCTAGGAAAGGTCAATGGGAAGACACACAGTTACAAAGGAAGGATTCTCTCCCAGGAGTTACTTATGCCCACTGATCACAGACCCTCATTCCCCACATGCCTGTCCCACCCCAGGAGTATACACCTTCACTGTCACCTGGAAATTCCTTCGGCTGCTAAACCTCCCTTGCCTTGGGCTTTAGCAATAGACCGGACTGCAAGTTTTCGAGCTTTGTGGTAGCTACAGGACCTCCTTCCAGGAGTTCTCACTTCCTCTGTGCGCTCTCTCACTTGGAGAGAGTCACTCATAGGCTTGGAAACCTACCTCTTCAACTCGATTTCCAACACATTCGGGCAATCATGAGGCTCCACGCGAACATACACTGGCCAACAAGCCACACACAGTCAAGCACTGCGCGGACATAACAGTCAATTGGGAACTTAGACACGGCTCCTCAAAAATGGTGACAGATAGACGCTACAGCGTAACAAAGCTTAGCCATTATGGGACATTCAGTTTTCCAACCAGCAATATAGGACAGACTCTATGATATTGACAGAGGTTGTATCGACTCCTCTAGAAGACAACACTGGCTTCGGGGTTCAGAGTTGTGTGAGGGTATGCAGGCAGAGGTCAGACGAGATTCACAGTTTCAGACAGTTGAAGGTAGCATGGAGCCAGAACCCTGTCCACAACTTAATATTTTTGGTTAAATTTCATGTGCCTAGGTCGACACATGTTTCCCATGAGGCTGCATGTGTTTCCTATCCCAGGACTTAGGATAAACAAAAAATATCTTTCACACCACTTTGAAATAATAATAAATTATTATCTTCGGGACTTAAGACTTCAATATTAGCCCCTCTTCCAACCTTTCAACCCCCTCTCCCTTACCCAGACTTTGTGGAAGCTTAGTCCCCCATCACTCATTCATTGTGGTGGGTCCACACGCAGAGATGTTTATATATTATATTAATGATCTGCATAGTTACATATATAAAAATCAGGCTCTTGGCCTTTAACTCCTAGACTCTCTGACCTAATAAACACATAAGCCCACCAACTTATATACACTTGGCTCACCAGCATACAATACATGATTACAATTCATAATATAATTGGGGCTCTATGGGGGGATATTACAATCCCCTCCCCTTATTTTTGCACTGTCCTTAGTGCAACTTTTACATAACATCAACAAGATTTCCAAAATCTTCAAAAATATGCGGGTATTCTATCCGCATAGCATCCACATGCTCCCATGTAGCGTCCTCAAGACCGTACCAGGTCGACTGGACCTTTACAATCCATATGGCTCAATTCTAGAGATGCTTTCTTTTCCGGTCCAATATGTGAACTAGATGCACTTGCAAGATGCCTTCTTGCTCCACCTGAATCACATTCCAATCGATTACATGATTAGCATCAAGTATATATTTATTAAGCAATGAAATATGAAACACATTATGTACATTCATGGATGCAGGTATTGCAAGAATATATGCAATGTATATATATGTATATACAAACAATTCTAATAACATTATAACCTGTATACAACATACACAACATACAATAAATAGAGAATTGTACTTGTCTTTTTATTTGAGAAGGCCTTCCACCCCTGAGCAGGGTTATGACTCCATCGAGGCAATGGCTTCCCAAGATAGCCAAGGTCCACAATCCATATCCACATGGTCTAGGCCAAGGTACCAAACCTCGGCATCACTCCATCAAACCAAACTTCAGTAGCACTCCAACCAATGGTCTCTAATTCCCCACATGCCTGTCCCACCCCATGAGTGTACACCTTCACTTTCACACAGTCCATCGGCTACTACACCTCCCTTTCCTTGGGCTTCAGCAACAGGTCGGCTCAAGAAGTCTCAGAGCACTCTGGCTCTTGGAGTTCTAATTGCCCTCAGATATTTCTAATCAGCAGCTTCCCCAAGTTACTCTTTGTAGTCAACATTCCAACTTTAATCCACATCATCTCATCTCCATCACCCACTTGCAATTATCATGAGGAACATAAAATAATTTATTTAGGAACTCCAATTAGTTCTTAGGGAATTCAACTTTTTCCCCAAAACATGAAATTCTATTTCATAATTCATCTTGGTTGTTTCCATATTATGAATGCAACCATCCTTGTGATTTTCCACACCAAACTGAATACCAATTTCCTGCAAGACTTCATCTTGCATACTGCCAACAAATTGTCAGCATTTTTTGTACATCATAATTCAACATGTACAACACCTTACGCAGTGATCTTAGAATTGCCTGCACCTAGAAATTCAATCACAATTACCAAACAACTTAACCAAATAGAATGACTCATCACTCTATGCATATGCATGTTCATAATTAATAACAATAAGTTTATTGTTTCAATTTTCTGAGCATAATTTTTTTTGTAGTCTCTATTCGTGTGACTACCTAGCTTGCAACTTTCCTGTTGCAATGTTTAACAGTTCCTGAAATGTTCTCAACTTCATGAGTTAGCAACATTTCAGCCATTAGTCTAATTATTTCCATGCAATAATATTTATGCATGTACTTACAAACACATTCAATCAATGCATTTAGTATACAATTCTATCACTTACTATGCATGAGTACAATTCTCAATGCATACTTATTGATTACACCCTGCATTGAATTGCATAATTCTCTTTATCTGAGTCATGTATCTCACCATCCATAAGTTGGAATTCTGGCCAATGTGTTGACACATTCTCCACACACTTCCTATTGTCTTCCGAATTAATTGGATTTCTTCCTTTTTGACCTGAACACTACACCAAGAATATAATTATGTGGTGTTCATTAGTGTTAGCAAAAAGGTTGCAGCCCAAGTTTTATTTAAAAGTAGGAAACTTTTAGTATTTGTGTGGCTCATAACCTTTCCATATCCATACCTTGCCATATCCAACCAGGTCCTAGTATCATACATGACTAGCTTACTGGCATTCATTCCTATAACCAGTTCTTATCTTTAATTCTTTGGTTATCACCCCATAACCAAATTAACATGACATTATACTATGTCAGTGGGTGCATTCAGAAGCTAAAAAGTATGAATTAATACAAGCCTCCATCCTTTACCACATCTATTGGTATGCATTCAATAATATAATCGTGTGATTTTATATGATAAATCTGGGTGAGGAAATTCTTACCTAAATTTCCTTTCAGCAATTATGAAAAAAGAGTAATAAAACTCATACTTGCATGACTGCCATTAATAAATTTTATACTACCTGAATGTCTGATGGAAGTAGAAACTTTCATGCTTCTTTTATCAAACTTATAACCAATACTTTAGCTCTATGTTGTTTCCCTCCTTATGTAGAAACATCATCAACAACACTTGCAAACATGCAGGCATTATTTCCTCTAGCTGACCCAATCAAGCCATAGCATACATGTTGCCACAAAAATTGCAGCAACTTCTTTCTCCCTATAAAACTTTTCCTTGTTGATATCAGAAGTCTACAATTCTTCCCAGGTTCCTAGATCTTCTTGTGCTCTCATTGTAGTCACTGTACATGACTATTTTTGTCCTGAGCACTTTCTAGCCAAATCACTCTTGGTTGCCTTTGCATTTATAGTCCCAAACTAAGCTGATATTAACCTTCAACTTTTGTTAATTTCCTAGGTTCAACTAACCCAATCTCGTACTTGGATGAATCAAATTCCACACCAAGTTGTTTTATAGACTTTGTATTCTTCAACATCCCATTACTCTTCAGAAATGAACTTCTTCGGCCCTTTCTCGACGGAATACTTTAGTACTTGAGGTTTTCTTGTACTGTTTGCTTCTCTTTTTCTAGCTAGACATCTATCTCATGATTTCTTCTTCCATTACTTAGGATGTTCATGGACTTGACTTCATCCAGGAGTTTTTCCTTGTCTACTTTGCATACTTTCCATCACATATTATGTTGATTATTAATTTTCAGCATTCCATTATTATTTGTATTCCTCTGATTCAGCTTCTGCATGAAGGAATTATAATTCCCTAAAACCTTCCTTCCTTATTCCCATTCTCTGCATCTCCATAAGAAATTATGGTTCATGCATTGTCATATATTGCAAATGGATTTCTCCACCTAGAATTCACATTTGATGTGCAAGGATTGTCACCTGGACTGTCTTCCCCAAACAAGAATCCCATTTGGGGTTTCCATGCTGCTTATCAAACCCAACATTTGATCCAAAGACTTCTGAAAAATATCAAATGTAGAATAAAGAATTTTCCCTGTCCTTATTCTTTGAACTAATGGCTCTTAGATCTTCGTTGGACGCTATCATAAGGTTCCCAGGTCTTCAGTACCTCCCTGATGCAGGTCCGAACAAGACGAAACCCATGGACTTCCTTCCTAACCCCTTTTTCCTTCTTTAACACAGTTTTCAGGCACTAGACCTCGTTTTCCTCGGGCCCTTATTTACATAGGACCACGACTGTGACCAAGTGATAAATCAATAGGTTCTTACTCGAGCCTTCGACTTAGGGAAATTTCAAACACAACACAACAATCTATCAGAGTTCTAAATTATCGAACTCACGAAGTAGAGTGGATCAAAAGTCCACATCTACCCAACATCCAATGGATGACACTCATTATGGAACCTCAGGCATCAGAGTTCTGAGACTTCGAAGCTTCAGGAGTTTAGGAGATACTGCTACAAATGTCAACGGTCCTTGTTGATTTGAGATCAACGGTCCTCAATACGTAGGGACTTCAGGTATTTCCGACCAAGACTAGATCAAGGGTACTTCCACCTCCTCCTCAATCAACGATTGAGATTTTTTTTTGTACTTCAGTGCTTTCACCCTTTTCTTTCCTCTGGAGTGCTCCATCCCGAAGTTCCAAATATGGCACCACGCATCCACTTTCATATCAATGACTATCCAATGGAGTGAGTCTACATCTTCCACATGTCTCCTCATAGATAAACGATCCACGTTCTTTCCTTTGGATCAATTACCCTTAGAAGTTTCAGGCTTCAGCGCTTCAGAACATTCCAAAACACAACTTCACAAAAACCCCGGAGTATGATTCTCCAAAGTTCACAATTTGGTGACACCTATCCAACTCAGATCAATGATTCCCAACTTCTTTAGCTATTCATATCTTCCCCAACCACAAACTTCCGAAGTGGTTCGATTTGAAGTTATGGATCTTTCACCACCTGTCAGCCTTGATGATGGATAGTCCCAAATAACTTCGAGACTTTGACAAATCCACTTTCCTATGCACAGAAGGTTTAAGTCTGATGCACTTACCTCTGGATCCAAGGGTTGTTGGTCCTTCACGCTCAGACCCAATGGATGGGATTTGTTCCTCTCCTCTGTGATTCCTTTATTTTTCTGGACACTGATCTAACGGTCTAGGCTCCCCATTAGAGGTGACCTTGGGTGGTGACCTTACACACACATGCAATTGCAGGAACTCTCAAAGGTGGTTTGAGACCAAACTACTTTTCATCCAGTAATTCACCTTCAGCCTACACGCGTCCTTTCTCCAAAACCGTGGTTTGGATTGCGGCCCGCCCTCAACTTTGTAAAGATCGAGCACCTTATATCCCCGCAATGTGAGGTGACCGTCGATCTCATGATCTTGACGATGCTTCTAAACGGATGACCGATATCTACCTCCAATAGTTCAGATCTCTTCTGACTTAGAGTATTTTCTAAGTATTTAAAGGCTTCGACCTTTGGTCCTCCTTCAAGTCCATCTATCGGGTCTCGTCTTCGCTCACATAAACATTATCTCTTCTAAGATTTAGGACTTAGAATGAGTCTATCTCCCACACACTCCTTACATTATATCTTCTGATATTTTCGAGTTACTCAGTCTTGTAAGGGTCTCAGCCCTTCTGTTTTCTTTCAAAGGAAAACTTTGTTCCCCCCTGGCAACCTTCTTCTCAAGGCACACCTTGCTGAGGGTTTTCTACAGAGTGTTCAACAACTCTTTGAGTATCTTCCTCTGATACTCTTCTCCCTGAACTCAACAAATATTTCTCTATGTGCACACTTTCACTCGCTCGATGCCCACCTGGCAGAGCCCTACAAAGTTCTCAGTGACTCTATCTCTCTCTAAACTCAAAACAGAGTTCTTCCTATGCACTCCTTGCACGTATGTTGATGAAGGCTCAACGATATCTCTCATGAGCTTGTCTGAGGTTAACTCACCTATGTCAATGCACTCCTTGCAGACAATGTGCACTGCTTGCACTTGCAACTCACATGAGAGAAACAATTGAAACTTATTTGTTACTTAACCAATTCACGCATTACTTTGTGGTCCGACACAGCTTCTATCGTGGTTTTACGATACCTCTACTCCTCCTGAGCTTCTTAACACGAACACGGTAACATCTTGGCACTCAGGAACGTTTCTGAGGTACAAAAGTGGTTCCTCCAGACACAATTTCCACTTGAAACTTCGGGTCCAAAGACCAGTTATCTAGCCCATCCAGGTTCGGCGTTAAAACCTTGGCTCTGAACTCGAATTTTGCCTACTTCGACAACAATTCGTTTCAAAAAAAATTCTTCAACTTCCACTAACATGGCCCATCCAGGCTCAGTGTTGTAACTTCGCTCTGATACCATATTGTAATGTCCCCGACCATCAACCCACTTGTCGGGACACACACCTATGCGAAACATTCTCATACTTATATATATACAACATGCATATTAAATCTAATTAAAATATTTAACCAAACAATACAGAGTAAGCACGTGATTACTGCTAATATACATCATCAAGGACATTAACAATAACTCAGATGCTCAACAGAATACATGATAACATATAAGCATCACAGGCATGCAAAACATAATATTAATCACAAACTGATACTTATCTTTGAAACTGTGGTAATTCCACCAACCATATGCAGACCTTCCATGAACCTCCCAGCCTTAGACTGCACTGCTCATCACTCTCAGTAGTAGGTCACCCCCGAGCTGGGACTAAGCTCCACCGGGTAGGGAATCCTAGGCTAGGCAAGGTCAACAAGAAGACACACAATTACAGAGGAAGGATTCTCTCCTATGATTCACTTATGCCCACTGCTCACAAACCCTCATTTCCCACATGCCTATCCCACCCTAGGAGTATACACCTTCACTATCACATGGACAGTCCTTCAGCTGCTAAACCTCTCTTGCCATGGGCTTCAACAATAGATCGAACCAGAAGTCTCTGAGCTCTATTGTAGCTACAGGACCTCCTTCCAAGAGTTCTCACTTCCTCCACGTGCTCTCTCACTTGGAGAGAGTTTCTCACAGGCTTGGTAACCTGCCTCTTCAACTAGATTTCCAACACAATCGGGAAATCACGAGGCTCCACATGAACAAAGCACTTTACAGACACAACAGTCAATTGGGAACTCAGACACAACTTCCCAAAATTGGTGACAGATAGACGCTATAGAATAACAAAGCTCAGCCATTATGGGACATTCAGTTTTCCAACCAGCGATACAGGACAGACTCTATGATCTTGACAGAGGTTGTATCGGCTCCTCCATAAGACAACACTAGCTTTGGGGTTCAGATATGCATGAGGGTATGTAGGCAGAGGTCAGACAGGATTCACGGTTTCAGAAATTCGAAGGTACAATGGAGCCGGAATCCCCTAAATGGATTAATCATTTTGGTTAAATTGCATGTGCCTAGGCTGACACATGTCACCCATGAGGTTGCATGCATTTCCCCTCCTAGGACTTAGGATAAACAAAACATTTCTTTCACACCACTTTGAACTAATAATAAATTATTATCTCTAGGACTTAAGCCTTCAATCTTAGCCACTCTTCCAACCTTTCATCCACCTCTCCCTTACTTAGACTTTGTGGAAGCTTAGTCCCCCATCACTCATTCATCATGGTCGGTCCACACGCAGAGATGTTTATATATTATATTAATGATCTTCATAATTACATATACAAAAATTAGGCTCATGGCCTTTAACTCCTAGGCTCTCCAGCCTAATAAACACATAAGCCCACCAGCTTATATACTCTTGGCTCACCAACCTACAAAACATGATTACAATTCATAATATAATTGGGGCTCTACTGGGGGATATTACAGTTGCTAACTCAAAAATTGACTTTTCTCTGGTAGGATGGTGCTAGAATGGAGGGAAAGGGAGCACGAGGAGGTAGATGTTGTTGTGGACAAATATATGGGGGCCCAAATGGCCTTGAAAAGATGTGGCTTATATAGATTTTGGGCACTCAAAGGGATGAGGTCCCAGGTGAGGTAACTTGAGATGCTTGTGGGTTACTGAGATCCTGACAATGAGATTTTCAACCTCGATGGGCAACCATTGAGAATTGATGTCGAGGATATATAATTTTTGACTGGGTTATTGTGCCAAGATGAGGTGGTGAACCTCAAAACCCAAAGAGCTTGGAGCACAATGAATATAGAGGAGTACATATATGCTCACTGTGTAGTAGGGATAGAGAAGGTGAGGAGTCAACTCCCCATCCGAGTGATAACAAATCTCAACCTCAATATTGTTGTCCTTGTGTTGACCAGGATCACAGGATCGACTTCATTGCACCAAGCATTGAGGCCTCTCATGTTCTATGTTGTAGAGTGATTGAGACTCACAGTATATGATTGGTGTACCTCACTACTGGATAATATGAAGAGCTAGTTGACAGAGTGCAAACAAGGTAGAAAGAAGAAATATGGGTTTGCCTCTATCTTATGTAGCTTTTTCTTTGAGTGGGTTCCAAGTTTGGGACCTAGAGTCGAGATCATTCTGAGAGGACCTTGCGATCCAACCATGGAATGGTGGACCGAGGTAATGAGATAGTAGGGGGGAGGTAAGGTTCCCACACCCTACAACGAGAATTTATTCTACTGGTGGAGGCGACAAGTCATTGCTCTGGATGACTACCCCTATGCAGGGATTGACTTCAGAGGGGACCTTGACATGCCACTCCCACCAGGGACTACCTATGGGGATATAGGTATGTCAAATGTTTTTAAATATTTCAGTTTTTTGTATTTGTGTATAGTCAAAAAAAAAAAAAATTGGATGATGATTAAGTACTAACTAGACACTTGTGTGACATAGACATGGGTTTGCAACAGCCAGATGGGCTTCCCCGACATCGTCGGAGGCACCGGGGAGATGAGACGATGAGAGGATAAGTAGAGATATTCCTTCAAAACGTGCAGGGAAACCTGTCTTGTTTGACTCATAGATTTCTGATGGTTCAAGTAGAGGATCTGTCGAAGGCCATGCAACAACAAGTGGTTGGTGTGCCTAGAGCTTGGGTGTGACTCTTTCAGCATCTTGCAAACATCATAGTTTGTTATCATGACACACATCCGACTCCATAGGCGCAAATGTCATGGATCTTGTATTATCGGTTGTATATGTGTATTGAGGGTGTTAGCCCCAATTTTGTACTATAAACACCATATTTTTTGAAATATATAAAAAACAGGGATCTTCGGATTTACGTATATTACAATGTGTACATCGATGAGATGGTTTTCTTTGATTTAGTTATGTGACAAATTCCAATCTAAAACGACATTAGCATAAGCATCAGATACATAATTAGAACTCATAGGTATGTAATAATAAGTAATAAAATCAAAATGTTGTTCTAAAAGATGTACCCGTAGGAATCATCAAAGTAAAGTAGGATCACACATGCAATAACTGTCGTTCAACTGACATACTACTAACTGGGAATCTAGGAAAACCATTAAAGAGCGAATACCATGTCAGATAGCATCGTGCAAAATTTCTATAATGACACTATATTAGGACACATTATTCATGGATGGACCTAGGCATACACCACTTGAAGACACTAGTAGACCCTCGGGTGAGTAAACCACCCAAGTGACAGAAGCCAAGTTTTGTGTATGAATATTGGCTCTGTCTGTGAATCCTAAGTAGATCGAAGATTCCATTGACATCTTCCAACCAAGGGAAAAAACGATAAGCAAGCTGAAGATGAAAAGAAAGGGAAAAGATATATACACTAAATTACATTAGTATACAAAGAGTTTCTCCCAAGCCTGGGGCTCAAGCGTAATATCTTTTCAAGTAGAGCCCATTCCTGAGCTCAGCCAACATATTCCCTTCATAATCCTCTAACTCATAGGATACTTTTTCTAAGACACCTCGCACGACATAAGGACCATGCCATATGGGTTTAAACTTTCCTCCCCCCAACGGTTCTTTGGATTGATCATATAAGAGGACCAAGTCACCCTCAATGTACAACCAAGGACAGACACACTTATTGTACTGGTCCTTGACACATTTTTTTTTCTCCTCAATAGTTGTAGAGGCATCTTGATGCTGCTTGTCAAGACTCTCTAGGAGTACAAGGCGTCGCTCAAGATCGGAAGTGTCAGGTAGGAGCCGGACTACCAACTTAAGAGAAGGGATTTCACATTCAATAGGTAATATCGACTCCACACCGTGTACTAAATGGAAAGGGGAAAATCCAGTGGCAGTATTGATCGAGGTTCTGTATGCCCAGAGTGTAGGATATAGCATAATATGCCAGTCAGACTTACTCTGGTTGATAGTTTTCTGCAAAATGGTCTTGAGAGACTTGTTGATGACCTCTACCTATCCATTTTCCTGGGGGTATAGTAAGGGGAAGAATGACCATGTTTAAACCCCAACTTGGATGCTAGTTCTATCGTCATTTCGTTCTTAAAGTGACTGCCATGATCAGTGACAATCTCACTCAGGATACCAAACAGAGTGATAATTTGATTGAATACGGAGAGGGCGATAATCTTCCTGTCAGATTGAACTATAGGCATGGCCTTGACCCACTTAGTAAAGTAGTTGATGACCACTATAATGTGTTGATGCCCCCCAATTAAAGTTCGATTGCAATCTACGAAGTCCACCCCCCACTTGGTGAAGGGACCGACCATAATGACTGCGTGAAGAGGGGCTAGATGCGAGCGTATTTTCTGAGTGAACACCTGGCAGGAGTTACACTTCTTAACCACTTCAACACAATATTTAAAGATAGATGGCCATAAATAACCAGCTCACAAAATTTTCTAGGTTTTCGCAAGCCTGAATAGATGACCACCACAAGCCCCATTGTGGAAATCATTTAGGATGACTCAGTTTCCTTGTGAGTTGAACAACGACGCAAGATATTGTCTATTCCTCGACGATACAAAGCGTCACCCATGATAGTGTAATTCTTAGCTTGGTATCGTACACGTCGTCGGTCATCTCGCGAGAGATGTTGAGGGAACTTCAAGGTTTGAAGATAGAGAACGATGTCTCCATACCAGGGGTTGGACGATGAGACAAGGAAAATGTGTTCGTCCGCAAATGAATAAACATGGATAACATCCTCATCTAATCATGGAAAGTTGGATATTAACTCTGCGAAGACTAGTGATTTCTTGGATTTCGCAGAAGAAAAATCGAGATCAAATTCTTGTAAAATGACAATCCATTTATTATATTTTTCCCCTATGATACACCTGGTAAGGATTGATTGAAATGGATTGACATTGGCAACCACCGTAGTTTTGCAAAGAAATATATAATGGTGTAAATGTTGGACTGCGTGAACAACAACCAAATCTATCTTTTCAACATGAGAATAATTAAGCTCATGACCGACTAAGTTTCGAATAAGATAGTAGATGACATGCTCATGGAGATCATCATCCTCTTGAACCAAAATCACAGCAATCATCTCCTCGGACGTGACGATATAATGCAAGTAATCCCTATTGTATTCAAGAGACTTCAGCAGAGACAACAATACCAAGACTTTCTTCAAAGCATTGAAGGACTCCTGGGCTCACTCATCCCAGATAAAAGGGGTGTCCTTCTTCAAAAGTCGCATGAAACCATTAGTAATATTGGAATAGTTTACTATAAACCGACATAAAAGGTTATCTTTCCCCTGTAAACCTTGAAGCTGTTGAATAGTGCACGGGGGATGAAATCGAAGTATTGCCTCAACCTTTAACGGATATACCATGATCCCTGTCTTGGAAACTAGAAATCCCAAAAGACGACCAGATCTAACGCAAAAGATTCACTTATGAGGGTTCAACCAATATCTATAGTAACGACATCTTTCAAAAACTAGCCGAAGGTGCGTAGAGTGATCCTCTCTCTTACGAGTATGAGCAATAATATTATCAAGGTAAGCTTCGACTATATTTTTAATATCATGGAATGCGAAGGTCATAGCACGCTGGAAGGTTTCTCCGGTGTTTTTAAGGATGAAAGGCATTTTCCAGTATGCGAAAGTACCCCAAGGACAAATAAATTCCATCTTGTGTTGATCCTCGAGTTTGATTTGAATTTGGTTATACCCTGAAAATCCGTTCATGAAAGAAAACACCTTGCTTCCCGCACATTCGTCGAGAATCTGATCGATGAAAGGTGTTGGGAAGTTGTCTTTAGGACATGATTTGTTCAGGTCACAAAATTCCATGCATACACGGATGGTTCCTTGCTTCTTATTCAGACGAACGAGATTGGATACCCATTCAGTGAAGGGAACCGGGTAGATGAAGCCAACATTAAGCAGTTTCTCTACCTCTGCCTTAATAGCAGGGGCCTTCCAGGGATTGATAGCTCTAAGACATTTTCGAACAGGCTTAGCATCCAGATAAGTTATAATATCATTCTAGACAATATGAGGGTTGATTCCTAGCATATCTTCATATGACCAAGCAAATACATCTCGAAATTCCTTGAAGAGTTCGGTGTAGATCATGATTTATTCTGATGAACAATCTACACCGATATATACGTTTTCAATATTGCCAGGGGTACAAGAGATATCTATTGGGATGGTAGGAGAGATACTCACCATATTTCCTTCAGAATAAATGTCGTGCGTATCAAGTGGAACTACAGCGTGACAAAATCTCGCTCAAAGTATATCAAAAGTCATCTTGTTCGATTCTTTCAATCTCTAGGAGAAAATAAGAGAGATGATGCATATCATACCAAGGTTTGTTGAAACCATTCATGGCTTTGATGATATCTTCATCCGAGGGTAAAGTCTCATCGAGGAATTCATGTGAACAAGAAAATGAAGTGGCCCACATGGGCTTAAGAACAACATCCTCCTCATCTGTCTGCGAGGTAATAGGATCGGGATCAGCGGAAGAGTCAAGAACAACTTGATACACAATCTCTTATGTCGATAGTGGCATGGACATTCTAGTATGTCACTGACCTTCACAAGACGATGTCGAGGAAGGTAGGGTCCAAGTATCATTAAAATAGGAAGTGCGAAAAGGAACATACCTCTCTAACAAAATAGGCCTACTGGACATGGCATAAACATGGTGAATCGGTGCCATGAAGTCGAAAGTACCCATAATGGAAGAATACATTCTAACACCAATATTCTCAGTCACTGACTAAGAATTGTCAACCATAGGGATCGATGTTCCGACATATGCATTGGGACTAGCATACGCAAAGGATAAATGGTCGATCATCACGATCTTCCCATCGTGAAGAAAATAAAGGGTACAGAAGATGGATGATACGACGACAGTCATAGCATAAGTCCAATTGTGTCCTAGTAATAAGTTATAATCGAGAGGCACATATACTACCTCAACATACACCTCTACCATATTCCCACCTAACTGAACCAAAAAGGTAGGAATAATATCATGAGGGCAGAAGGAACGATCGTCAAAAGTAGTCAACATGGTCGATGATTGAGAAAGAGTCGGACAACCAAGAGATTTCCAACATATCAGGGACATTACACATGTAGCAGCACCTTCATCAACAACCGCATGTTTGATGGTATACTTTGAGTACCCCATGTGGATTTGGAATGCCACATGGTAAGGCAAGTGAGGCTTCACATCTATGACATCAAACTTGATAACTTTCGAGCCACTGGGGTCTAGAGCTCCTAACATAGATAGAAAGGAATTCCGATGTGAGGGACACATCTGGAGTACCTCCAGAGCTAAAATCGCACAAGGGGTTTGACCCAGATCCTCAACAATACAGTAATTCTAGGCAGCTCTATCATTTGGATTGTGGGTAGAGCCCTTGATTACTCCTTTCGGAATACGAGGCGGTGGATCTGGTTTTTTTATCTTTAAAGTCATCTTTGGAGGACGAGGAGGAGGAGATTCTAGACCAAGTATAGCCTGTGAAGAACTATAATCATGAGATCGAGTGGCTACATGAACCTTAACATTGACCATATTGATACACAAATGGTCACCATCTTGCAATGGCGGGTTTTGACTCCCACCAACCGCATTTCTGGAATTTGAGGAGCTTGAGGCCAAGTGCTAGTTATGTGGGAAAGGATTCATCAACATGACGGGCGGTAGAGATAAGAGCCTGACATATTCTACAAGTTTGGGGCATAAATGAGTAAGGTGATAGTCTGTACAAAGATTACAGGGAAATTTCACCTTACGTCTCTCTTTCTTGCCCTCTCCATCATTATTACTCATCTTCTCATTATTACCATTGTCCTTGGGTTTATTCTTCCCACCCTTACGATTATTATTATGTCCTTTACTTTTATTCCCGCCTAGTTGTTGGTTACCATTTGGGCCGATCGATGACTGCACAGAATGTACATCCGCCCACTGATTGGGATTGGAAGACACAGACGAAGCCGACCCTCCTACAAACTGGTTTAGAGACAACTCTTTCAAATGGATTGTCACCAAGTCTGTGGATTTCTCATTGGCGGAGCCTACAATGCCATCAGCATGAGGTCTGGGATTTTGTCTAGGGTCATACTTTGATCTCGGTGCGTCTGGAAGAATGTGGTATACCATCCCAGACTAAGAATATATAAGATTTAACTGCTGGGCTTTGAAGATCGCTTATTCCTTAATGGTAACCCCAGATGTAGAAACATCCTTCGAGATAGGAGGCTGCAAAGACTTAAGGAACCATTCTAAAATAAAGGTCCAGGGTATGGAGGTATTAATCAACCTCTTTCTTCTACGCCACTCCTTGATATGATCCTCCTCTAGGATGATTCATAAAAGGTTGGTTGGACATCATTCTAGTAGGAATGTTATGATGGGGGTTATAAAAATTACCCCCAGCCAGAGTGGATCTAGGTTGGGGGTTTCCCAAAGCATGAAACTGACCTCCTCTAAGTGTGAATCTAGAGGATAGAGTTGGATTCATCATGCCAAATGTGTTGGTCAGAATCAACACTGAGGAGGTGAGAGCATAGGACAAAACTTGAGCAGAATCTTGTCCGCCAAGTTGGTTGCTCCACCCAAAAGAAAGAGGATTAGAACTGGGGTTAAAAGAGGGAATGAATCCCATATTAGGAGTTGTTTGAGGGATGTGAGAACCACCAAATGAAAATGGAGTATCAGGAGGTGTAGTGCCCCCAAGTCCAATTCTAGCATTAGGGCCAACAACTGGGATGGAGTTTGAAAACTGTGAAGTAAAATTCAGCATACCATAGGAAAAAGGAATAGAAGCCATAGGGATGGACTGTATATTATATCCTAGAGAGTGACCAAGAGACCCAAATGGGTTCAAGGAAAGAGATTGATTATTCACTATAGGATGGGAAATAGTAATGATAGGTGCCTCTGGCACTACAACCATTGTGGTTGTAGGAGTTGAAGGGGTGCCATTAACTATAGTAGGTGTGGGAGTTGAAGGGCTTCCAATATTTTGAAGACTTGGTTCAGTACTCATCCTTGTAGAATCAAAATTCTAAAAAGTGGAGGTGTGTGTACCACGACTAATAACTCTACGCCTTTTAGAAGGCAAAGACTCAAAATCTAGTGGTAACTGTAACAAGCGGCGGGACCGGCAAGGAGGCTGGTCTGACACTACGATGACTCAAGATATAAAAAATAAATCCTAGGGCCAACTAGTAATCAAAGAGCACACAAAAAAAAATCAAATGGCCAATATGCACATAAACAAGGTAAAGTGACTGAAAGGGGCCTCCCTCCCTAAAGTAGGTATGCCTCGCCCAAGAGGGGCCTGAGACTCCACCACTAAATATTGGAGGTAACAAAATCAGTTATAAGGGCCCTCGTGGGCTTAATAGTGCAGTCGGTTAGATCCCCTCGGAGAGGTAATCCTCCATAAAGGTTGTGTGTTGTTCGACCTTTATCTGACCCAGGGTACCTTCAAAATAACCCCTGCAAGTAACCTATGTGGTACCTAAGTTAAGAAACTAATAAACCATAGTATAACCGATGCGTAGGTGAAAATTTGTAAGTTCAGACCACCGTATGGGCAGGGTAGCAAAGCCTGAAACCTTGAAAGCACCACCTCTCACGGAGGTAAGGGCACTAACAAGATCCCTAGATACAAATAGATCACCAAAAATATCTCTGACGCTAGGAAGGTATCAGGGGGATATCCCTTCAACCGAATTCACACGACCTCATGTTTAACTCTGGTGTAAGCGGAGGCTCATGATATTACCGATTATACAATGGATTTATCCACTCCCTTAGTCAGACACATATGTTGATTTAATAGCCTTGGAGGAAATTACTCACAAAATCCTATTCCAAGGCACTAAATCCTAAGCTAGTTTGTGCAACCTAGAGAATAAAATTGTTATTAATGAATTTTGAATTATAGCATTAATTTTAATGGTCGTGCTTACTCAAAAAGGTATGGTAGTGAAACTCATGATGTTATGACTCAGCAAGTAAAGTAAATATGAATACAATGCAAAGTCCTAACTTTAATTTTCAATGAATGATATGCTTCTTAAAACAATGCAATTTTCAATTTCAACTAAGAAATTATGAAGTAAAAAATGCAATCTTTCTTTACATGCACTAAGCTAATGACAAAGACTCAAAAGATCAAAATGACAAGCAATGCAAAATGCCTAATATTTTTTTATTTTCAATATAAGAAAAATGAAAATGCATGGACTAAACAACAACTTGATATATAAAAACTCTATTGTGTATAGAAAAAGACAACTCAAGTAGGATACCAAGGAGAAAAACACCCATCCCAATGTACAAGGACAATCAAAATGAAAAGATTATGAGAAAGACTCCGCCCAGAAATTCAACCCAAGATAGGTTTCCTGTCATCCCAGTGACACTTAACAGTCACTATAGAGACCAAAGAAGACTCAACAATCAACAAAACCTACCCAGTACCCACCAAACCCAAAAAACAAGTAAAGAAGGCTGATGTAAATGACTCTTCAGGGAAACAACACATGTGTACGTAGCTTGTAGAAGGACATCTCGTGTATGTATGCGTTTGTCAAGAAAAAAATCACGTATATGTTTCAAAAACAAAGCTAGGCAAGAGAGAAGGCTGAAAAACTCAGACCCAGAGTGAACAAAGGTTGTCAAGCAATGATATGACAAGAAACAAAATAGGAAGGAGAGCAATCTAAGGAGAAAAACACTCCAAACCCCAAGAAAGAATATTCAATCCCTAGTATGGTTGTCAATTCTGTTACGAGGAAAACCTCTCTATTGCTAGGGGTAAACCACAACAAACAAAAATGACTGTAGAAATCAACTCTATTCTCAAGTATGTTATATAAACAAATATTCTAGAAAGACAAGATAAAAGGCCTACCTCTTCCAGATGTTCGATGAAGTTCATCGTTGAGCACTTGACCCAAAGAAATATACCTACAACGAGTCCTCAACAACCAAGCAAAGAAAGCATATGGTGATAATATATGATGTTAGCACATTCAATAGAATAATCCATTAATATACATAAAAAATACGCCCATGGAATAATAATTAAAATATTTGCAAGATATCAATTGGACAGGAAAAGAGTATTTCTATTAATATATGATCAGTAGAAGTGAAAAAGTTACAGACTTCTGTGTCGGCATGGTTCGGAACCAAGAAATTAAGTTCCTTCTAGCTAGGCCTCCATCACTTCAATCCTCCACCAAAGGCAAGCTCATATAAGAGAGAAAATGGAGTTCTCACTCAATAAGGGAAGAGCTTGGGGGTTGAACACTGTGTTCAGACTTAAAGGACAAAGCGATGCAGACTCAATGTGAAGTAAATAATTTATCCAAGTAACTTTGTTCTCAAAGTTGAATTCTTTCTCCTCTTTCCATAGCTTGGAATTGTCCCATTTATATCCTTCAAATGGAATTGAAGGGCTGAGTCAGAACTTTTCCAGTATATGGAAGGCCAAGGATCATAGATCTCTTATCGTGACATGGAAACCTGACACCATTTTTCATTTTTGGGCATAAATCTCGATGTACGCAGGTTGTAGTGGTGCAGCTTGCGTATACGCATGTTGTATAGTAGGCAAGGTGCATACATGTGGGAAAATGTATTTTTTAGCTCTAGGATTTTCAAAAAGGGATGAAAAGTCTACATAGGGAAATGGAAAAAGGACCTCTGTGCAAGATTGCATAGGGTGAGGAAAATCTTGCTATAACACACACATTACACAAAGATTTTTACCCTGGAAACCCAAACCAAGAAAACCAACAACATGTTTAGAGACGTGCCTATAATATTCTATTAATCATAATCGGGGGCGAAGCCCCAAAACCAAGCTATAGGGGGGACCCCAGGCTCCCCCCCCACCCCCCTTTCTCTCATATCAATGTATAGTACATGGGATCAATTTTGCAAATAATATAACACATACCCAACATTCTCCCACTTGTTGTTTTCTTTTCATACAAGGGGTTACATGATTACAAATTCAACAATCTAGGGAAGAAATGCCCAAATATCATCTACACCAAGAGAAATTCTCAGTGTTCATGGATTTCTTTAATGAATCTGCAATATTCTCCAAAGTTTCCACCTTCATCAACAAAACCTTCTTCTCTTCAACTATGTCTCTCACGAAGTGATACAAAACATCAATATGCTTTGTATTTGAATGATAAGCCGAGTTCTTTTCCAGGAAGTTTTCATTATGTCTATAACAATATATCATTATAGCTTGTTGTACCAACCCAATACCTGAACACAATCTTTGTAACAATGTTGCTTCCTTTCTTACATGAGTGGCTTCCATGTATTCAACTTCTATATTTGAGAGTGCCAATACAACCTACCTTTTGCTCATCCAACTAATTGCTCCTCCAAATAGGTTAAACACATAGCCACTTGTAGATATTTTGCGATCCATATATCCATCCCAGTATACTTCAACAAACCCATGTATTTCCAGCACTCTGTCCAATATTGGTCTTCCTTGGTGGCATAGTCCATAACTATTAGTGCCACACAAATACCTGAAAACCCCTTTATTTTTGTCCAATGCTCATTCCATGGTTTTGACATATACCTGCTCAAAAATCCCACTACATATGCAATGTTCGGTCTAGTACAAACCATTTCTTACATAAAACTACCAACTGCACTAGCATACAAAACACGAGACATGTCCTCTTCCTCTTCTTGTATCTCAGGACACTGATCCACATATAACTTTACACCTACAAGAATATGAATGTTGACTAGTTTACATTCCTACATATTAAACCTCTAGAATATTTGTTGGCACAGGGGCAGACCTAGGGTTCAACGCTTCAACATCACACCAACAAAACCCTAAATACCAGCCCTTTCGGCAACACCTACGAAGCAGGCGAAGTCTCACCTGAGGTAGAGGTAGGGTGGGTTACAGGACGTAGGTGTCTATAACCAAGATGGGACACAGATCCGTGATAACAACACTTCACAGAGTATTCTAGTAACACTTAGTAACAACATGCATTAGTTCATTAGCTTTATTGACATCGCATAAAAATCCCCAAATATAGATCGATGCAGCAACAATGACAATATACACATATCACATAGCATCATAAGTTAGATCTAACATTCATTCATATTTAACACAAGTAAAGCACTAAGCATCAACAAATCTACCTATCGAGCATAATAACCAAAGCACTAAGAAAATAAATGGCATAAGTAACATGGCACAAAGCACACTAAAGACACAAGATGTAGGTGGTTCACCCCAATGTGGGGCTATGTCCACCAACTACTTCTTCTTCTTTATTTTTCATCAATCTCTTACATCCATCGACTTCTGTGCACTAAGCCACAAAGAGCCAAGCTTCGTACTAGACAGGATATCTGTGCACTAAGCACCAGATCTTCCTTCCCAAAACTAGGTCAAGGCACAAAGCCAACTTATGTACCGAGAACAGAGCCTTACATACACATCTTGTTGCACAAAGAAACCCAAAACTACTTGCACTTAGCTACTAAGACTTCGCTCTTACATCGCTTTCTTCTACCATACATTCTTACACTTATTTATACTTTGACAATTCCTTACAAAAATGCCTAATCATGGCAGAACCCATGGGCCGACATCCCATAACCCATTACGAAAACCCTAAAGAACCCCTTGTTGGGTCCACATAGCCTGCAAAATAAGTGAGATCCGCGATCTCAACTCCACCTTCTTCGACCAGCCTGTCGAAGTCCAAAAGTGATCCAAACCTGACCAAGGTTTCCTCAAAACTTGGTTAAGGGCCAACAGGCCCCCAACACTCACCTATGACTTGTCTCGAGTCACTCGGGTTTGGTTAATGCTTCTTCAAAGGCCTGGAGCTTAACTCGATCTACCTTGACTTGTTGCTTTGCCTGATCCTCCTGCTCATCAAGCTCTCGGATCGTTTTCTCTGTAACAGGCCCTTCCAGGTGTTGTTCCATTGATGCAACCAATTGGTCCAATTGCGAGCCCTACCCGTCAATTTCTTCGAACACTTTGCAGGCTTCATCCTGCATAGGTTGTAGCTTCTGCATGACTTCCATTACCCTACCCTGGAGGGAAGTGATCTATTGTTGAACTATGCATTGTTCCTGATATCTCTTCATTCTTTCTACCACAGTGAGTAGCTTCATCTGCGCATGTACTGATAGTGTATGTTGTTGTGCCTCCTATAGTTGCACTTCCAGTTTCCTTAGCTTTGGATCTTCTGCAAGGCATTCATAAGTCTGGGCACTTTTATTGCTCAGTTGTTTTCATTCTAAGGCGAGGGATCTAATCCTTATAATTTCATTCTGAGTGGTTTCTTCCCACTGGCTGTGCACCTCCTACGGAGTGCTCGGTACTGCTTGGACCTCTAACTCTTGTATCCTTGCTTGAAGCTACTGGATGGTCTTAGCAAGCTTCGCCACTTCAACCTCGACCGACTCCTATTCCTCCTATGTTTAACCTAGCACAAAGTGATATAATTTATTCACATCTTCCTTAACTGTGGCCCGTTCTGTGACAAACTGCTCCTTTTATCTCTATAGATGTATTTTTTCCTCCTGGACCATCGCCTGAAACTCTTCTTTCTCATTTTCATAGGCAGTTACATAGTACCGCGGTACACGTAACTATTCTAGGGATTCATCATTCTCTTGTTTCAAGGATTTTGTAGCCTTCTCCTTCTCTTCCTGGATTCTTTGAAGTCGAGCCTCTATCACATCCACAAGTCTTCTTAGTTGGGTTGGTTCATCTCTAAATTCTTTAGTCTGCAATGAGGAAGTTCAAATCCTGCAAACTTGCCTCCTGCGAGGTTCTAGTCTGTGATGACTTCCATCTTTTCTCTGTAGCTTCTTGTAGTTTTTCCAGCTTATCTTTCCTTTTGCTGAGCTTCCTTTCCTTATTTCCCGTGATCTGAATCTTTCTAACAGTTTCTAGAATCCTCTTTCCATTCTTATTCTTATCTTCCCCTGGCGCAGTGACTTCATACTATTGATGTGCCCTCAAAGGGTTTGAAGTTAATATCCCTTCTCTTAATAATTCCTGGGTGGGTATTCTTCTTTCTTGCATAGATAGGTCCTTCAAGCCTTCTTTCATTCTTTCAACGTTGACATCTAATTCTCTTGCCTCCTGTGTTGTTACTTTATTTTTTTGCCTCGACTTATCCTCTCGTTCTTCTATTAGTCGATCTATTTTTCTGGCTATGAAATCCCTTAGTTCTTGCTTTTTCTTTTCTGTAGCTTCTTCCTCTGCTTTCCCTCTAATCCTATCCTTCTCAATCCAAGGCTCACCTAATAAAAGTGGCAAAGGGGAACTATCTCCGACAAACTTAATGACTTCAAATTCTTCTTCAGTCGATGTTCCATGAACAATAATAGGTACATTAGTAACTCTTCCACATAGGGTTATCATCTTTCCTTTAAACAAGACTATCCTTCCCAATGAAGGTACCATAGTAGGCTTTCCCAAAATTTCCCAAGTTTCATGTGTCATAACATTCACTTGTCTTCTATGTTAGGAAGCATGAAGTAATTCTTCTATTCTTGTACTTATGCGTTGTTTTATTTTCAGGATCTCTGGTAAACTGGCATCTTTGTGAACATCCATCATTTCTTTCAACTGTACTAATGTAGTCTGAACTTCCTCTGATTTGTTCTCTTTATGGCTTCCTAACATGATCTTAGTCTCTTGACTTACTTCATAGTTTTTTTGTCTTATGTTCATCCTTTCGACCTTAGCAATCATCCTTGGACAATCCTCTACCTCATGACTAACAATATTACAACAATGACAAATAGGACCTGGACCAGGGCATTCCTTAGAAGGATGTCCCAATCTTCTGCAGTTATGACACAAAGTTAATCCTCTTTTTCTTTTAAATGTTCCCCAACCTCTTATGTACTTCACACTAGGATCACAGTGCTAGACCTACAATCTGCAAAAATTCTTTCTAGGTTCCTGCATCCACTTATTAGTTCAAAAATTCTTTCTATGCATAGGAATAACATATCTTTCTTAATTTCCATTAGTTTTACTAAAATCAACTCTTTCTTTCAACTACACCCTAGCCTTTTGACTAGGACAAAATCTATTAAACATACTTAAATTCATGCTTCCAAAACAAACAATTTCACTTATATTACTCTTATAAAATCACAAAGCTTACCTCTTTTAAGATCTTACCTCTTTTCTTCAGATCATATTTCTTTCTTACACAAAGCTTTGCAATTCAAGTAGAATACTGCACACTACAATGGCAGATCTACGCACAGAGCTTCTATTTTCTTTACTTCAGTTCCCAACAATCACAGTTTCAAGTCCCGACAACGGAACCATTTGTTGGCACATGGGCAGACCCAGGGTTCAACGCTTCAACAACGCACCAACAAAACCCTAACTACTGGCCCTTTCAAAAACACCTGCAAAGAAGGAGAATTCTCACTTGAGGTAGAGGTTGGGGGGGGTTACAGGACGCATGTGTCTGTAACCAAGCTGGGACACAGATCTGTGATAACAAGACTTCGCAGAGTATTCTAGTAACACTTAAGAACAACATGCACTAGTTCATTAGCTTTATTAACATCACAGAACAAGCCCCAAATATAGATCAATGTAGTAATAATGACAATATACACATATCACTTAGCATCATAAGTTATATCTAACATTCATTCATCTTTAACACAAGTAAAGAACTAAGCATCAACAGATCTACCTATCAAGCATAATAACCAAAGCACTAAGCAAATAAATGACATAAGAAACACGGCACAGAGAAAACCAAAGACACAAGATGTATGTGGTTCACCCCAGTGTGGGGATATGTCCACCAATTGCTTCATCTTCTTTATTATTCATCAATATCTTACATTCATTTGCTTCTGTTCACTAAGCCACAGAACCAAGCTTCGCACTAGACAGGAGATCTGCACACTGAGAACTAGAGCCTCCTTCCCAAAACTAGGTCATGACACAGATCCAACTTTTCTACCAAGCACAGAGCCTTACATACACATCATTTTGCACAAAGCAACCCAAAAATACTTGCACTTAGCTACTAAGACTTCTCTCTTACATCGCTTTCTTCTACCATACACTCTTACACTTATTTATACTTTTACAATTCCTTACAAAAAGGCCTAATCATGGGAGAACCCATGGGTCGACATCCCATAACCCATTAAAAAAAACCTAAATAACCCCTTGTTGGGTCCACATAGCCCGCAAAATAAGTGATATCCGCTATCTCAGCTCCGCCTTCTTTGACCAGCCTGTTGAAGTCCAAAAGTGGTCCAAACCTGACCAAGGTTTCCTCAAAACTTGGTCGAGGGCCAACAATATTGTCTCGACGTGTTTCCTCTGATTTAACCAGAGTTTCCTTTTTTCCCGATCTCTTTTAATTTCCATGCCCAAAATTAAATTTACAGCACTAAGATCCTTCAGGTCAAATTTAGAGGACAACTGGGTTTTCACATCCTGGATAATCTCCTTGTCAGTTCTTATCAACAACATATCATCCACATACAAGACCAAATAAAGAAGATGATCACCAATTAATTTGAGATAAACATAGTGATCCACTTTTGTCTTTTTGAAGCCAAGTCCCAACATATAAGTATCAAATTTTTGATACCACATCCTTGGCGATTTCTTTAATCCATACAAGGACTTTTTCATCCTGCATATCAACTCTTTCTTTCCCTTCACTGCAAATCCTTTTGGTTGCTTCATGTATATTTCTTCTTCCAGATCCCCATGCAGGAATGATTTCTTCACACCCATTTGTTCCACTTCAAAATAAAACACAACAACAACAAATGTGTTGGATTACTGCGAGGGGAGGTGAATCAATAATGAGAAATTTATACCACTTATTAATCATTTTAACCACAATGTATATTCCTTTAACGTATTCAACAATGTTTAGCAATTCATCATTAATATGTTATTGCATCATATAATATTAACATCCATCAGTGCATAATAAACAATAATAGACACATCCACATAATGCACAGTACACCAGTATTTTACGTGGAAACCCAATGCGAGAGAAAACCACGAAATTATTTTCTTCTATGTCTTTAAGAATTACATTTAAGGAAGCAACAACTTCCAATTCTCCAGCTGCAATTGGAAGGAGGCTTTAACCCCCTATTTTCATGCTACAACCTAAGAGAAGCTACAAATCCCCAATTCTCTAGCTACAACCAGAAGGAGGCTAGAACCCCTTATGTTATCCGGCTACAACCAAAATGTGGCTACAACCACCTATCCTTTCCTTGTCTTGCCACCATGAAATATAAGTAAGATGATGAAACCAATGTCACATTGTCACTGTGAGATACACCATTGTAAACTTGTACCAATCTATGGCAACAACTTGTAACCAACATGTGCCACTGTCTTGTAACCAACCTACCAATCAAAACCCAACATGTATGTCACCTATCTGTGTTGCATCACGTGCTCTGTCTGTAATAAAACCTGTGTATGTATGTGACCTGTCTATACTGTAGCCTGTGTACACCTTCTAAGAGATAAGGTTTTTACCTTTCTGAAAATTTGACCCTTTTCTACCTCTTTCACATCAATCCTGCAACCTGTGCCAACCTGTACTATCAACCATGTACCTCAATCACTCACAAAACATGTACCATTACAAGTGCATCAACTATGTGCGCATCACAATACCTCATAACCATCACCAAGACCAAGATGTGCTTTTAATAATATATGCTATGCCACACCATCCATATACCATGTGTCAACAATACTACTAGAAAGTGCCTCTAACAATGCACTACACATGTACTAATCATGTATCAACAACACTACTAGCAAGTGCCTCTAACCAATCTCCTCAATACTGGAGTATGAGGATCTTCTTCATCTTATTCATGTTCTTCTATAGAGTTTGATCTATTTTCCTTCAATTCATACTCTATTTTCTTTGGTTCTTCCTCCTTTGGTAGGACTTCATGTTTGAAAATATCTTTTATTTCTCTAAATACCACATCTCTGCTATACACTACCTTTTTAGTTTCTGGGTTTCAAATCTTATAACCTTTCAGACCATCTTTATACCCTACAAAAATACACTTTTAATCCTTTTTATATAGCTTACTCCTATTTTTCTTTGGAACGTGAACATAGGAATCACAACCAAATACCCTGAGATGTGTCAGAGAGGGTTTCTTACTAGTTCATACCTCATGTGGAGTATTTTCATGCAGCTTTGATGAGGGTGATCAATTGACCAAGTAACATGCAAGACCCACCACCTCTCTCCAGAATTATTGCCCTAACCCAAAACCACTAAGCATGCACCTTGCTTTTTCCATGAGCATCATGTTCATCCATTATACAACTCCATTTTGTTGAGGTGTATATGGAGTAGTATTCTACCTTGCTATGCCACACTTGTTACATAATTATTTGAATTCATTTCTATAGAACTCTCCACCATTATTCGTCCTCAACACCTTAACTCTTTTCTCTGTTTGATTCTCCACAAGAGCCTTAAACTCTTTAAACTTGTCAAAGACTTTAGATTTCTTCCTAAGAAAACATATCCATGTATTCATCAAGAAGTTGATGATACCGAGAGGGGGGTGAATCAGTATCAAGTACAATTTAAAAAAAAATTCAACTTATACTTCAATTAGATTATATATTCGATTATATCCAATGAGCAATGAACAATAGTAGAAGAGTTACACCAATACACCACAATACAACATGCACAATATATGAAAAATAATCAATAGTTATTGTTCATGGGAAGTAATGACTTCCAAAGGTAGCTACAACTTCCAAATATAAAGGGAGGGATAAACCTCCAAAAGGAAGATACAATCCTCCAATATCAAGAGAGTGTTGACCTCTCCATCCTTGCCCCTTCCTTCCACCCAAGAATATATGAGAGATAATAAAACTTTACATTAAATTATCACCATCAACCAACCATCACATAGAACCTGATAATGCTTCCTAAGACTTATTCAACTTCTACAATTATTCACTTCTTGGAATACTCTGATCTTGTAGATAATATTACTCAATGTATTCTCTGAAACTCCTCCAAGTTTCACCCCTTGAATCCTCCCAGAAAAGGAGTTATAGAGAAAATGGTAGACCTTATTCAATTTTGGTTTATTCAAGAGAGAGAACTTGTACAACATTCCCCGTGCTCAATATTTAACATAAGATTCTGAAATTAGTACATAGGAAACTAAATCCCGTACTATTTCCAATGAAATTGGTCTCACTGCATTTGGATTCTCTATGAATATGTTATGACTGTTTTACTCAGAACACATGTTTATGACTAGCTTCAAGACTAGTAAAAAACCCTATCTTCCACAGAGTGTATATCCAAAATTATAGCGAATAAAGAGTTGAGATTTTTACCATAGGTAGCTAGATATGTCTTCTCAACATCTTACAAATTTCACCATCTGAATCGTTCTAGAAACATAGTTATATTGAAAATGGTAAGGTGACCTATAAATAACATACCTTAGAACACATAACCAAAATACTTCATCCTCCCTTGAAATTCGACCTTCTTTACTTCACATTTCCTCTGAAATTCAACTTATATCTCCTTTTTCATTAACAAACTTGTGTGTACCAAAATGAATTTATAATGAGATTTATTAATACCCTTTATGTCACTTCCTTTTAACATTAGGGCCGACATGTAGTTTCTTCTTCAATTCACATTGTCATATTCAAAAATTCATTTCTCCTCAATCGTGAGGATCCACGTGATGTGCCACATACCACTAGAAACATCATGAATTATACTATCCATCCATGGGTTTTTTACCTACATATGTAATTTCCTTCATGTATATCTACTTCAATCAACTGTTGGGTCCAAAATCCAATGGCTAGGGTTGACATCAATGACTACAACCAATGACTAGGGTTGACATCAATGACAACAAGCAATCTTCCAACAATCTCCCTCTTTTTCATTGATGGAAACACTCATGCTGCCCCTATAATCATGATACCAATTTCTCTCCCCCTTTGACATCAATGGAAAAGGGTGGGGATTCTCCCCCTGAGTTCAATGGCATAAGGTGAAATTCTTCTTTGGGGTTGTTCCCCCTGAACATGTGGCACTCAATAATACTTCATCCTTATTTTTGGTATTTGGGACTTTTTCTTCCTTGGAATCCTTTTGTGTGGCTTCTGTCTTCTCAATATTCTTCATGTCTAAGATGTATATGTTGTTCAGTCTTCTTATTGCAGTTGCAACCAATCTTCCTGAGTTCTTTTCTCTTATTTTACATTTTCGGGAGTCAAACGTAAGAGTGTATCCTTGATCACATATTTTGCTAACACTGAGGAGATTATGCTTTAGATCTTCAACCAATAGGACTTTTCCTGCTTTTACATTTTCACTTCCAAGCTTTACAGTTCCTTTTCCAAGTATTTTGGTAGATGAGTCATCTCTGAATGCAACATTTCCACCCTTTTTCTTCAAGATGACAAATTTTCTTTGATCTGCGGTCATATGAGATGAGCACCCACTGTCTATGAACCATTCATATTCTTCTTTGCATTCTTTAGTGACCAATGATATTCGGTAGTTTTCATTGTGTGGAATTTCTTTCCTTTTCCATGCTGTAGTTGGTATAGGGACATTTGGCATAGGATTATCTTCCTTCATCTCTCTGAAATATCGTGTTTTGTGTCTAATATTATTGCACTTGTACAATACAATATTTTGATCCATTAATGGGTCAAATGGATTATAATTTTTCTTGACAGGTCTAAAATTTTTTTCATATCTACTATTTTCACCATTCATGTATCTTGCGTAGTTATTCCTTTCATTTATTCTACAATTGATTGCCTTGTGTCCAAAATTTCCACAAGTATAACAATGTCCAAGAAATAAATGTTGATACCTAGGAGTAAGTGTTGGCCCTCGACCAAGTTTTGAGGAAACCTTGGTCAGATTTGGCCCACTTTTGGACTTTGACACGTTGGTCGAAGAAGGAGTGCCCAGGCGGAGCTAATATTGCAGATATCACTGATTTTGTAGGCTATGTGGACCTAGTAAGGGGTCCTCTAGGGTTTTTGTAATGGGTTTATGGGATGTCATCCCATGGGTTCTCCCATGTTTAGGCCTTACTCTAAGGGATTGTAAAAGTATAAATAAAGGAGAATGCATTGTAAAAGTAGTAGCTCAAGATGTCTTGAGAGCTAAGTGCGAGTAGTTTGAGTATCTTTGTGCCAAGGAATGTATGTGTATCAAGGCTTTGTGCATGATAGAGGGTTGGCTCTGTGCCCTGAACTAGTTTTGGAAGGAGGATATGGTGCTCAGTGCATACATCTCCCATCTAGTGGAAAGCTCTACTCTGTGGATTAATTCATAGGAATAACTGAATGTCAGAGATTGACGAATAATAAAGAGGTGAAGTGGTTGGTGGACGTAGCCCCACACTGGAGTGAACCACGTACATCTGGTGTCTTATGGTTTGCTTTGTAAAATATTACCTCTTTTATGTTTTTCTTAGTTCTTAGATTATAATGTGTAGTGAATATGTATGTTTTTCTTAAATTCTTTGCTTATATGCTAGATCTGATTCAGAGTGCTAAGTGCTAAGTGGTTGAAGTGTTTAATCTTTGTTTTTACTATGCTAGATCTATTCTTGGGTACGTTCTGTGATGTTAATAAGGTTAATGAAATAATGTATGTCGCTCCTAAGAGCTAACAGAATACCCTGCGAAGTGTTATTATCACATATCTGTGTCCCATATTGGTTACAGACACCTGTGTTCTGTAACCTCCCCTGCTTCTACCTTAGGTGAGACCTCACCTGCTTCGCAGGTGTTGCTGAAAGGGACGATAGTTGGGGTTTTGTTGGTGCGTTGTTAAGCGTTAAACCCTGGGTATGCACCTGTGCCAACAAATGGTTCCATTGTCGGGACCTGAAACTGTGATTGTTGGGAACTGAAGTAAAGAAAAGAGAATATCTGTGCGTAGATCTACTGCTGAAGTTTGTGCGTAGATCTACTGCTGAAGTGTGCAGTACTCTACTTGACTTGCGAAGCTTTGTGCTAAGAAAGAAATCTGATCTGAATAAAAGAGGTAAGATCCTAAAAGCAGTAAAGCTTTGTTCTTTGGCAAGAGAAAGATAAGTGAAATTTTTTGTTTGAAAGCATGAACTTAAATATGTTTAATAGATTATGTCCTAGTCTGAAGACTAGGGCACATTTGAAAGAAAGAGCTGATTTGAGTAAATTTAATGGAAATGAAGAAAGATATGTTATTCCTATGCATAGAAAGAATTTTTGGACTAATGAGTGGATGCAGGAACCTATAATTTGTTTTTGAAGATTGCAGGCCCAACACTATGATCCTAGGGGAAGTGCGCAGTACATAAAAGGATGGGGAGAAATTAAGAGAAAAAGAGGATTGACTTTGTGTTATAACTGCAGAAGATCGAGACATATTGCTAAGGAATTCCCTGGTGCAGGTCCTATTTGTCTTTGTTGTAAGATTGTTGGTAATGAGGTTGAGGATTGTCCAAGGATGATTGCTAAAGCCAAAAGGATAAACATAAGACAACAAAACTATGAATAAAGTCAAGAGACTAAGGGAATGTTAGGTAGTCATAAAGAGAACAAGTCAGAGAAAGTCTAGACTACGTTATTACAGTTGAAAGAAACGATGGATCTTCACAAAGATGTCAGTTTACCAGAGATCCTGAAAGTAAAACAACACATAAGTACAAGAATAGAAGACTTCGACATAGCCTATGTCTTGGATAAAGAAACACAAGTGAATATTATGACAGAAGAAACTTGGGTAATCTTGGGAAAGCCTACTGTCGTACCTTCGTTGGGAAGGATAGGCTTACTTAAGGGTAAGATGATAACTTTATGTGAAAAAGTTACTAATGTACCTATTATTGTTCATGGAACATCGACTGAAGAAGAATTTGAAGTCATTAAGTTTGTTGGCGACAACGCCCCTTTCCCGCTATTATTAGCTAAGAATTGGATTGAGAAAGATAAAATCAGAAGGAAAGAAGAGGAAGAGGCCACAGAAAATAAAAAGCAAGAACTAATGGATTTCATAGCTAGAAAAATAGATCGACTAATAGAAAAACGAGAGGATAAGTCGAAGAAACTGAAAAAAACAATAACGCGGGAGGGACAAAAGGCAAGAGAATTAGTTGTCAAGGTTGAAAGAATGAAAGACGGCTTGAAGAACCTATCTATGCAAGAAAGAAGTATACCCACCCAGGAAGTATTAAGAGAAGGGATATTAACTTCATACCCTTTGAGGGCACCTCAACTGTGCAAAGCCACTGCACTAGGGGAAGATAAGAATAAGAATGGAAAGAGGATTCCAGAAACAATTAGAGAGACTCACATAACAAGGAAGAAGAAAAGGAAGCTTAATAAAAATAAAGCTAAGTGGGAAAAGCTACAAGAAGCTACAGAAAATAGATGGAATACTTCGCAGAAGGTAGGTTCGTAGGATTCGAACCTCGCTGGAACAACAGGTCCGCGTAGAATGGGACTTCGCCCAGGCGAAGTTAAATGACTGTTGGAGGCACCCTGATAATTAGAATGACGCTCCAGAATGGTTACAAAACTCATTTATGGGCTGATGGACCACTTTTGGACGTTGAGACCATGCCATAACAGACAGATTTACATTGATGGAATCGTTTCCTGGCTGTTGGAAGATCCGTTATGGTGCCCTGCTTATTTAAATTGTTGGTCACTGCGTTGAGACCATTTTTTGCTACCTGTGATTGACTAATCTAAGCAGAAAATTGTCCGAGTGTCGAACTATGCAATCTGTCATTATCTGAAAGAAGACCCCGCTTGTCCATTTGTCTACGTCGTCATCCGTTCGTCTACCCCGACCTGTCTGTTTAAACGTTAGAATGTCAGGCGAACTTAGTGACTTAGAGAATTCTATCGAGGAATTCCTTAAGAAGCTAACGACTGACAAACCGATATATGAAGGTGTTCAGGCATCGTCCGCTAGGGGACTGCAGGCTTCCCCTTCGACTGGACGTTTTTCTAGCCATGTCAACCCCATGACTGAGTAGTGAAGTAAGCACCGCTGTGATCTGGCTAATGAAAAGTATATCTCGTCGATCCTACCAAAGTATATCCCACCTTTGGTTGGTGTTGTTAACCGCGAAAAAATTCCCCGAGATTATGAGTACATCGTGTTCACTGCGTACATTCCGAAAGGAATACGCATAGTCGGGAGTCAGTTAGGAAAGATCCTGCTACTGAAGAACAACGACTTCAATTTAGGAGACAGGAAGAACTATGCTATGTTAGCACCCCACTGCTACTTGAAGAAGAAAACTGGAAAGAAGCTTCACCTTGTCTCGCAGCCATGGATTAAGGGGCTGGCATAGTCCACTGTGTTGAATGTAATGAATATCCCCCATTTTGGCCGCCACCAGGAGGTTAACGCTTGCGTTAAACTCCTCCTATCGTGCTATCATGGAAGATAATTGTGGCTCGACAGAAGGATTATCATGGATCTAGTGTTGATCCACTGGATCATAGGCTCAAGTGTGAAGGGACCTGACCCTCAACAGTTTTATCCAGGGAAGGCCTCAGACCATTCCCTGGCACAGCACATCAAGGAAGCTTATGGAGAAGTCGAAAAAGGAAAGAGAGGTTACAAGGTAGCCTCTATACAGGATGGTGCAATGTGCCTTGTTTGCCAACTCATAGCTGTCAAGATCATAAGGAAGAATCGCCCCACACAGGTCACCGGGTTCGTGGTGGACCTCATAGGAAAATGTGTGGAGGGAATGCAGATGAATTGTTTGAGCTACCTCGTCAATGAACTAGAGAAAGATTGTCGCGAAGCCCAGGATTTGGGATATGAATTCCACTACAGCTAGCTAATCATTTTGATCACATTTGTCATTTGGAAAATTCCTGAAGGATCCACCTTCCCAGAGATCGAACCCTCAACACCGTTGGCTGCTCAGTTTTCCACCTTGTGGTACACCAATGACATGACGAAGCAATGGCAGTCCAATGTTGTGTTTCATGCATACTATCAGCAGTTTAATGTCGCCATCGAATCGTTTTCGTGCATGACACTGCGCACCCTGCACTAGTACCGACCAATAGAAAAGTTTTGCACTGATCCTCATTTCATCTACATCACTGCGCATAGAGACGAGAACTAGGAAGAGTTATAGTTGTATTACAAATTGACAAATGAATATATGGATAAATTACAAAGGAGTGCTCAGAGGAATTTCTTATACCTGTCGCTGATGCAGAACTCTCCGACACTAACACCATAAGAAGCATGTCGGACAATCTAGTGGGACAATGAAGAAGAAAAAGCAGGAATAAGTCTAGGATATAGAGAGCGATGAGGAGGAAAATTCTTTTGAAGATAATGTGTCTGGCTCGTCAGGAGTAAGAGAAGACGAAGTAGATGGACAAGGAGGAGGGGATGAAGGAGAAGAGAAAGGATGAGGAAAATCTACACCGCATGAAGACCCCCCTACTGGAACAGTAACATCACAAAAGAGGAAGGTTTCTCTGAAGAAACCTTCAGCAAGGAAGAAGACGTACGCTAATAAGCCCCAGTTGGAGGCCATGCTCACGGAGGACGATATCAATCTGGTCCATGGAGATATGGAGGAAACTTCTGAGGACATCTTGAGAAATGGAGAGAATTAGGAAGAGATATATGGAAGGATCGAAAAGGAATTGAAGGAAGTACAAAAAACTGTTCATTTGGTTTGTGTTGTACCTACTACACCTTCCTCATCACAGATTATAGAATTGGGCGATGAACCAACCCAATTAAGAAGACTTGTGGATGTGATAGAAGCTCGACTTTAGAGATTCTAGGAAGAGAAGGAGAAGGCTACAGAAGCCTTGAAACAAGAGAAAGATGAAGCCTTAAAACAATTATGAGTAGTGAGGTACAGTGTAGCTACCTACAAAAGTGAGAGAGAAGAGTTTCAGGCGATGCTTCACGAGGAAAAATCCCAACTACTGAAAGAAAAGGAGCAATTGCTCATAGAGCAAACCATGGTCAAAGAAGCAGTTAGTAAATCATGTCGCTCTGTACCAAGTTTCATATGGGAAGAGAAGGAGCCTGTCAAGGCTCAAGTAGTGAAGCTCGTTGAGACCCTCCAATAGCTTCAGGCAAGGATAATAGAATTAGAGGCCCAAGCATTACCGAGCACCCCACAGGAGGTGCATGAACAAAGGGAGGAGACCGCTAAGAATGCAGTAGTAAATATAAGAGCCCTTGGCTCATAGTGAAAACAACTGAGTGATAGAAGCGAATAGACATATGAATGCCTCGTTGAGGATCCAGAGCTAAGAAATCTGGAAGTGCACTTACATGAGGCACAACAATAGGAATTTTCAGTTCAGGCATAGATGAAGCTCCTCACTATCATAGAAAGAATCAAGAGATCTCAGGAGCAGCGCGCAGTACAAAAACAGATCACTGCCCTCCAGGGAAAGGTAATGGAAGTCACACAGAGGATACAACCTGTGCAGGATGAAGCCTGCAAGGTGTTCGAAGAAAGTGATGGACATGGCTCGCAACTAGATCAAGTCATTACAGCAACAAAACAATGTCAGGAAGGGACTGTTACAGAGAAGACAATCCAAGAGCTCACTCAGAAGGAGGCTCAGGAGAAACAACAAGTCGAGGCATCTCGAGTTAAGCTTGAGGCCTTTGAAGCAACATTTTCTGGACCTGAGTTACTCGAGACGAGTCACAGGTGAGTGTTGGGGCATGTTGGCCCTCGACCAAGTTTTGAGGAAACCTTGGTAAGATTTGGCCTACTTTTGGAATTCGACACACTGATCGAAGAAGGAGCTCCCAAGAAAAGCTTATATCATGGATCTCACCGATTTTGCAGGCTATGTGGACCCAGTAAGGGGTCCTATAGGGTTTTTGTAATGGGTTTATGGGATGTAGGCCCATGGGTTCTCCCATGTTTAGGCCTTACTGTAAGGGATTGTAAAAGTATAAATAAAGGAGAATGCATTGTAAAAGTAGTAGCTCAAGAAGTCTTGAGAGATAAGTGCAAGTAGTTTGAGTAGCTTTGTGCCAAGGAATGTATGTGTATCAAGGCTTTGTGCTTGATAGAGGGCTAGCTCTGTGCCCTGACCTAGTTTTGGAAGGAGGATTTGGTGCTCAGTGCGCAGATCTCATGTTTGGTGCGAAGCTCGACTCTGTGGCTTAGTGCATAGGAGTAACTGAATGTAAGATATTGATGAATAATAAAGATGCGAACGATTGGTGGATGTAGCCCCACACTGGGGTGAACCACGTACATCTGGTGTCTTATGGTTTTCTTTGTGCAATATTATCTCTGTTATGTTTTTCTTAGTGCTTAGATTAGTATGTGTAATGAATATGTATGTTTTTCTTAATTGCTTTGCTTATATGCTAGATATGATTCAGAGTGCTAAGTGCTAAGTGGTTGAAGTGTTTAATCTTTGTTGTTACTATGCTAGATCTATTCTTGGGTATGTTCTGTGATTTTAATAAGGTTAATGAACTAATGTATGTCACTCCTAAGAGCTAACAGAATACCCTGTGAAGTGTTATTATCATAGATCTATGTCCCATCTTGGTTATAGACACATGCATCATGTAACCGCCCTACTTCTACCTTGGGTGAGACCTCGCCTGCTTCACAGGTGTTGTCGAAAGGGTCGGTAGTTGGGGTTTTGTTGGTGCACTGTTAAGCATTGAACCCTGGGTATGCCCCCATGCCAACAGTAAGTGATATTATTTTTGGTGTATTCCATCTTCGTTCATGATCTATTCTTCTATAGTTTCCTTCATAATGATTGATTTCATACCTGAAGGGAGAGGATCTTCTTTATGTCTCATTCCTTCTGAATTCTAGTCTTCTATCTTGTTGTTCAACTTGCTATAGAGTGTTGGTTTCATCCTTTTCATCTTCCTTCTCTTGTTTTGTTGTCTTCAAACTATCATTGTATCCTAGTCATGTCTAGTCATTTGGATATCTTTGACAGCTAAGGATCTCATCTAATTTTTCAGTTCTTTTTTCGAACTTCTTCAACTTTTCTACTGTCAATAGTAGCTCCCCTTTTGTCTGATCGAATTCTACTTTCAATTTCTCATAATATTCTAATTGTTCCTTCAATATACCAATGGTCTTTTCAAGCCTGTAATTCTCTTCTTCACAACTACTCAATTCACCTTTTAGTATTATGTTTGTGTTTCTAAGCTTGTTATTTTAAGTTTCAACATGCTTCAACTTTCAAGATTCTCATCTTCTTTTTCACTCTCTACGTTGTCTTTGTATCCCCAAAAGGAATCAAGGTTGGTTTCTTCATCTGAATCTTCTTCAGAAATGATTTCTTCTTCTTTAGAACTCTTGTGATCATCATCCTGGGTTTCTTGGGTTATGAAGAGGACTTCTCCTCCATCATTATCTTCTTCATCACTCTCATCTAAGGAGATGTCATCATCCTTGCAGTAGAAGCTTTTTTTATTGTTGAGAATTCTCTTTTTATAGTAGCAGTTTTCAACAATATGTCCTATTCTACCACAGTTAAATCATTTGAGAGGATACTTACCTTTGTATCTTCCAGTTCCCTTCTGGAATCTTCTTACGAAATTTGCTATTTCTTCATCAAGGTCATTATCCTTGTATGTTTTCTTATTTATGGCTTTAAAGGCTGCTTCATTGTTTGGTTGGTCACTTTCTATACTTGTTCTCATTTCATATGTTATAAGAGACCCATGTAATTCATCCATTGTCATTTTTGTCAAGTCCCTAGTTTCTTCAATGGAGGATGCCTTAGCATCATACTTCAAGAGAAGTGATCTCAACACTTTTTGTACAACCAAGGATTCATTGGGATCTTCACCTAATCCTCTAATAGCATTAACAAATTCATCAAATCTAAGAAAATAGGTTTCAATATCTTCCTTTTCATCCATCTTCAATTTTTCAAATTCTTCTCTATGTCGTTGAAGCTTGACCTACTTAACTTTAGGATCACCTTCATAGATATTCTTGAGTTTGTCCCATACCTCTTTAGCAGTGTTGAATCCCATCACTTTGGTGGAAATGGTTGGTGTCAATGCTCCTAGAATAACATGTCTGGATTTTGAATTACAACTCATAAACTTCTTCTCATTTGGATTGGTCGGAGCATTCTTTGGGATTATATAGCCATTTACAACTGAGTACCAAATGTCTACTCCCAAAGTTGTTAGGTAATTTTTCAATCTATCAGTCCAGTATGCATAATTTCTTCCATCAAATCGTTGAATCCCATTTGGAATGTGCTCATGGTCATCCATCTCTGCTCAGGATTTTCCTTCCAGTGGTTAAACTATTCTAAAGGCAACCGACTCTGATTCCAATTGATAATACTGAGAGGGAGGTGAATTGGTATCAAGTACAATTTAAAAAAAACTTCAACTTATACTTCAACCAGATTATATATTCAATTATATCCAATGAACAATGAACAATAGTAGAAGAGTTACACTGATACATCACAATACAACATGCACAATATATGAGAAATAATAAATAGTTATTTTTCAAGGGAAGTAATGATTTCCAAAGGTAGATATAGCTTCCAAATATAAAGGGAGGGATAAACCTCCAAAGGGAAGATACAATCCTCCAATATCAAGGGAGTGTTGACCTCTCCATCCTTTCCCCTTCCTTCCACCGAAAAATATATGAGAGATAATAAAACTTTACATTAGATTATCACCATCAACCAACCATCACATAGAGCCTAATAATTCTTCCTGAAACTTCTTCAACTTCTGCAATTCTTCACTTCTTGGAATACTCTGATCCTATAGATAATATCACTCAATGTATTCTCTAAAACTCCTCCTAGTTTCACTCCTTGAATCCTCCTAGAAAAGGAGTTATAGAGAAAATGGTAGAACTTATTCAATCCTGGTTTATTCAGGAGAGAGAACTTGTACAGCATGCCCCGCGCTCAATATTTAACATAAGATTTTGAAATTAGTACACAGAAAACTACAACTCGTACTCTTTTCAATGCAATTGGTCTCACTTCATTTGGATTCTCTATGAATACATTATGACTGTTTTACCCGAAACACTTGTTTATGAATAGCTTCAGGACTAGTCAAAAACCCTATCTTCCATAGAGTGTATCTCCAAAATTATAGCGAATAAAGAGATAAAAATTTTATCACAGGTAGAGAAAATGGTAGAACTTATTCAATTCCGGTTTATTCAGGAGAGAGAACTTGTACAACATGCCCCACACTCAATATTTAACATAATATTTTGAACTGAGTACACATGAAACTACAACTCGTACTCTTTCCAATGCAATTAGTCTCACTTCATTTGGATTATCTATGAAGACGTTATGATTGTTTTACCCAAAACACATGTTTATGACTAGCTTCAGGACTAGTCAAAAACCCTATCTTCCGCAGAGTGTATCTCCAAAATTATAGCGAAATTAACACTAGTACCTAGATATGTCTTCTCAATATCATACAAATTTCACCATCGGAATCGTTCTAGAAACAAAGTTATAGTGAAAATGGTAAGGTGACCTGTTAATAACATACCTTAGAACACATCACCAAAAGACTTCATCCTCCCTTGAAATTCGACCTTCTTTACTTCAGATTTCCTTTGAAATTCAACTTATATCTCCTTGTTCATTAACAAACTTGTTTTTGTACAAAAATGAATGTATAATGAGATGTATTTATACCCTTTATGTCACTTCATTTTAACATTAGGGTCGACATGTAGTTTCTCCTTCAATTCACACTGTCATCTTCAAAAATTCATTTCTCTTCAATCATGAGGATCCATGTGACGTGCCACATACCACTAGAAACAACATGACTTATACTATCCATCCATGGGTGTTGTACCTGCATGTGTAATTTCCTTCATGTCTATCTACTTCGATCAACTCTTGGGTCCAAAAGCCAATGGCTAGGGTTGAAATCAATGACTACAACCAATGACTAGGGTTGACATCAATGACAACAAGCAATATTCCAATAGAAGTCATCTATAAATGAGACATAGTACACATATTTTCCTATTGATGGAACTGACACAGGTCCAAACACATAACTGTGCACCAACTATAAGATTCCCTCTACCCTCATTGCACCAAAGGGAAATATTTTCTAATTCTTCTTCCCATATACACAATGTTCACAGAAATCAAAATCCAGAGAGAAGTTATACATTCCTTCAACTATACCTTTACCATGTAGTATTCGACAACCCTTATCTCCAATATGCCCCAGTATTTGATGCCACAACATATACTTTTCTCCAAATACTACAAGATTTTTTTCTTCTTCAAATCCAATCTCAGGAACCACATAAATATTACACCCATCACTAATAGTGATTCCTTGTAGCTTATATAGAGTTACAAACCAATATCTCTCAAGCAACACCATTGCTCCTTGAACCATCCTACAATTTTATTTCTCAAACACTTTTTTTACCCCCGCATCATCCATTTTTCTTACAAAAATCTAATTTTTGGCCAATCCTGGGATGCACAAAACACTAGGGAGTGTTCTAATCCTTCTATCAATGAGATTCAACTTGACTTTTCCTCATCCTATGGTTTTGGCTGTCGAGTCATCACCTAAGAAAACATCACTTCCATCATACCTTTCATATTCACAAAACCACTCCCTATGAGGAGTTATATGAAAGGTTGCACCTAAGTCAACCAACCATAACTCATGATCTACATGTGTGCTTGAAGAATCCAAGTACACATCTCTTCCTTCTACTGTAGAGGATTTTACTTATGTAGAATGGGAATCATCAGATCCCTTCCATATCTCAACACTTTTGGATCTACATTACTTCTTGTAGTTCCCTTCTTTTCACATCTCCAATATACCTTTACAAAATTTCCAGGAGATTTAGATCTCACACTTGAGGAATTAGATCTATTTATTTCCTAGGAGTGTTCTCTTGGAAATAATGCATCTGTGCTCTGCCCTTCCATGTTCTTACATCTCATCTCCTCTGACAACAAGGATGAGACCACATCATTAAAACTTGAAGTAGTTTTACTACCTATGGACACAACCAAACTATCCCATGAGTCTGGTAAAGAGAACAATAAACTGATACACTTATCTTCATCAGAAATACTAATATCAAAAAATAATAGCTTACTTACCACAATATTAAAGGCGTTTAGATGCTTTGTCATTGAGTCTCCATATTTCATCCTCAGGTTATACAACTTCTTCCATAGGAACAATTTGTTTACTAGGGACTTTGACTAATACAAAACCCCTAACTTATCCCATGATGCCTTGTTTGTAGCTTCCCCTAACACATTCAATAATACTGAATCTGAAAGACATAATTGATTGTGCTCTTCTCCTTCCTATCCAACTTTTTCCAGTATTTATCTAACATCCCTTTAGGTGCAATACCTGGATCCAAAACGATCAACTAATCGTTATCCACCAACAAATATTCCATCTTGAGCTTCTATACCTCAAAAATTTTCCATTAAAATTCTCTATCTCTATTTCTGAACTGTTCGCCATTTCTTTTCACCTAAAGAATCAATACCACCACATATCTTCCACTATAACAAGGTTTATCACAGACCTTATCCAAACCCTTAGCCACAAAGGTGTCCCTCTAAATCCAATAATAACTATGATACCAAATGTATATTGTAACCATGTAAAATTAATTACTGCAAACAAATTCTTAATAAAAATAAAAATATATACAATGACACACACACACACACATTACATAAAGATTTTTACCCTGGAGACCCAAACTAGGAAAAACAACAACCTGTTTAGAGCCACATCTCTAATATTCTATTTGTCACAATCTTCACTTTTTACAATACAATATACATATAGGATCCTGCAGAACCCAAACCCCTAATCCATTGACCCAGATTAGTAAACAACCACAATTCCTTAACAATAATTAGAAAACCATCACTGAAAACCATGTCCCAAAAAACTTCCAAAAATGGATGAAAAAACCACTAATTTGTTTTTTCAGGGGAAGAGACCCCCCCCCCTTTCTCTCATATAAATGTATAGTACATGGGATCAATTTTGCAAAGACAATAACACATACCCAACAAAAAACATGTAATGTTGTTAATAATGACCTTAAAATAAACCTACAAATTGAAAAGTGGTGCTACCAATAACACACTTTTATTTCATGGTTAAGGTCAAAACTTTTTTATGAGTGTCATTATAACCAAAACCTTAAAATTTATCCCTAAATAAAAAAGTGTTTCTAGGTCAGTAGCATCCCATTTTTTTAGGTTTAAAATTATAACATTTTTGGAACCATGGCCTTAACAATCAATGCCATTGCAACAAAACTTTTAAAATCAACACCCAAATTAAAGCATAGTAATATGAGTAGCACCTCTCCCTTTTATTTTGGTTTAAAATTATAACATTTTTCAAATCATCTCCAAAAAAACCTGTACAATTGCAAACAAAAACATAAAATAAAACTTAAAATGTCCACTCCTTTAGGGTTAATTTAGAACAAGAAAACAAAAATATAGTAGAAACCCCCAATATTCCCATGATCCTCTCTCCCCATCACTTTACCCTAAAATAAAAAAGGAAAAAAAAAAAAAAAACTTAAATTATCCTAAAAAAAAACTATTAAAAT
>ML782075.1:87280-98734 GCA_009831015.1 Picea engelmannii | reverse complement strand
TATATATATTTATATTTATATATATATTCATAATATTATTTACATTCATCGACCTTTTCCACAAGTTCCATTCACATCACACATTCACATTTTTGAGTTTTCCACAGTTCTTGGCCAGTATAGTTATTTTTACAGATTGGGGGAAACAGGGTGTTACATGTGACACCAACGCATAAAAATATAACAAAGGGTACAAGACTACATAACCTTAGTGTTAAAATTTTGGTGTGCTAGGTTAACCATGGACCATATCACACTATTTTCACCCAATCATATGAAGAAATGCCACCCCCGAGCACTTTAACCTTTACTTAGAATAATCTTGGCAAGCCTACTCCAGAACCAACAGATAAACCCTAGCCAAAATACTACAGCAACAACAAAACAATGACCATACAAAGATAGTGTACCTTATACCAAGAGAAACACAAGAGAGATTCCATAAAGGATGATGCACTATTACTCCATATTAGCACCCTCTCGAGCTGCAACAACTGCTCCCCAAAATTATTCCCTAGTTGTCACTGCAGTTCCTCCTTACGCATTGGTTGAGTGAGTGTGTCCAAATTATCTAGGCGCATGCATATTTATACTTAATATTCCAGTGAACATTTCCCATAGGGACAACCTATCTTTTCTAGCAAATATAATTTACTTTGACTTTTTTTGGCACGACCAACGTCTCTTTCTGGGGTTTTCTATTTCTTTATTATTATTCTCCTTAGGTCGACTTCTCTTCTAGGGTTTTCTAACATCTTTTTAATGGTTCTCTTGCTTCTAGAATATTATATTCTAAGTCCAAATGTTACACATGGAGGTTAATACCTCCCGTAGCTACCAAAACATCAACACTCCCTCTTAGCTAGAGAGGTATTAACTAAGATGTTCTTCATGTAATGGTCTCAAACACATCCATCCATGTCACATGGCATGGGAAAGACTCACACAGTCTTGCAGGCCAGTCTACAGGTAGCATCACCATAGCCACACATGATATCTCATGATCACCTAGATCATATCACGAGCATCACCATCATAGTCATACAATAGTTGTCTAGCTGGAAATCACCTCCACCACTACTGGTTGGCACTCCAAGCTAGAAAACACCTCCAACACTATTGGTTGTCCCTCCATATAGTAACCTTCGATGCTACTGATCGACACTCTAGTTGGGAATCACCTCCAACCACACAGGTTGGTCCTCTAGTTGGTAACCCTCTGATGATACTGGTTGGCATTCCAAATAGATTACACAACAGTGTAACATGCGTACCAGACTATTTCACTGGAGTAGAAATATCTCAATGTACCATACTATTTCACTAGAGTAGCTATGCGTACCAGACTATTTCACTGGAGTAGAAATATCTCAATGTACCATATTATTTCACTAGAGTAGCTATGCATACCAGACTATTTCACTGGAGTAGCAATATATCGGCGTATCAAACTATTTCACTAGAGTATCCATGTGTACCGGACTATTTCACTGGAGTAGAAATATTGCGGTGTACCAGACTATTTCACTGGAGTAGTCATCCATACCAGACTATTTCACTGGATTAGAAATATCTCAACGTACTAGATTATTTCACTGGAGTAGAAATATCTCAACGTACTAGACTATTTCACTGGAGTAGCTATGCATACCAGAGTATTTCACTGGAGTAGCAATATATTGGCATACCAGACTATTTCACTGGAGTAGCCATGTGTACCATATTATTTAATTGGAGAAGAAATATCTCGATGTATCATACTATTTCACTGGAGTATCCATGCGTACTAGACTATTTCACTAGAGTAGCAATATCTTAGTGTATCTGACTATTTCACTGGAGTATCCATGCATACCAGATTATTTCACTAAAGTAGCCATGCATACTAGACTATTTCACTAGAGTATCAACTATAACACATCATACGCTATCACAAGGGTACATCCTTCTAGACCACACCAAGATTGTCCCTAAAGTATTCAAACTTCACTCTTGAAAGAGGCTTGGTCAACACATCAACTATCTACTCTTTAGTAGCAACATACTAGAGCTTCACTAATCCATTATGCACCGCCTCTCATATATAATGGTACTTGATCTCGATATGCTTAGACTTGTCATGAAACACTGGGTTCTATGTTAGCTTTATACAACTCTGGTTGTCACAAAAGATGCAAGTCTCCTCTAACTCGATATCAAACAACCCTGCAAGTAACTTTCAAAACCACACTGCTTCGCTACATGATGAACACACTTCTATGTACTATGCCTCAGTTGTACTGAGTGTCACATAGGTCTTCTTTATTCTAAACCATGATATCATAGCAGATCCCAAACTGAAGCAACATCCGGATGAACTCTTTTGGTCCACGACACTACCGACCCAATCTACATGATCATAGCCTTGCAGGCTTATCTCACAATCCAAAACATATCTAAGACCATAATCAACTGTACCCCTTAGGTACCTCATCACATGTTTTGTTGCAACTAGGTGAACACATCTCGGCTCAACCATATACTGACTCAAGGTGTTCACCGCAAAACATATATCTGGTCTTGTGTTCGTTAAGTACATAAACGAACCTATTGTATGTCTGTACATGGTGGCATCTACTCTCTCTGAAGTTCTATCACTTAATAACTTCAAATTCATCACCATAGGTGTAGGCATGGATTTGCACTCCAACATTCTGAATCTCTTCAGAATCTCTACAACATATTTTCCTTGACTAAGGAAAATGTCCTTCAGTCTCTACCATACCTCTAGACCCAAAAAGTAATGCATCATACCCAAGGCTTTCATCTAGAACTCTGTAGTAAGTTTCCTCTTACACTCTATGATGAGATTTTCATCCCCTGTTAGAAACAAGTCATCAACATACAATAGTAGTATCAATGGTCTACCATATTCATCCTTATAGTAAAGGTTGGAATTTTCTTTACTCTTGGTAAAGCCCAAGTTCATCATGAAACTGTCTGATCTGACATATCATGCCCTGGGTGCCTACTTAGGCCCATACAAAGATTTCTTCAATGTGCAAACATGAGACTCCTTCTCATGTATCTATGTAAACTTCTTCTGACTACTGGAGCAAGATTCTCGTCATAATATTCTCCCTCTTATTGGGAGAATCTTCTAGCTGTAAATCAGGCTTTGTACATCCCTATTCTACCATCAACAACATGTTTTATCTTGTAAATCAATTTGGAATTCACCACTGAATTCCTTTCTAGTATCAAGGAAAAAATCCATATCCCAGTCCTTCTGACTAGCTTCCTCCTCTATCACTGAAGCAAGGGAATCTCCCTAGGATGTATCATATCTCCTTGAAGCCTATGAATCTTTGATATAGTTTCCTCAACTCATGGAACCTATCTGTTAGTCCTGGAAGACGTCTCTCTTTCCCATATGAATCTGAGGAGGAATACTTTTTGAATGAAAGTATCTAGTCCACTAAATCTCTATGAGATTAGGCTCACTCTGATTCTCCATGCTCCCTCTGAAGTTTGACTCCATCTTAGTCTATATAATCTTTGGATCCATCTGCTCCCTCTGTATGTGATGATTTCCTCTGAAGTATCCTATGAATGGTCCTGGGGAGGTTTCTCCTCCCTACTGGATCATGAGGGCTAACTCCCTATGAAATCTATCTCCTTCTGAGATGGTACTTGGTGTGGCAACCTGCCTCACCACTGGTGGATCCATCTACTTTTCATGATATGGCTTATCAATGCTATATGTCTTTTCATCCTACAAAGTGTCACGGGACCATGTTGGTCTCTTCCTATTTACTACAACGATTCTGGGTAGGCCCTTATGGCTCTACTAACTCTTCCTGATGATCTAAAGAATGATCAAGTGCATTAGAGGGATTTTTTCGGTCATCTTTGGAGCCTTATGCTCCTTAAAATAAATCTCCATATTATATACTCTGTATCTTGCAAAAGTACCCTTCTTCGTCCTCTTTTTCTTCAGTACATGGATGTATGTGGTCGAGTATACATTTCATATCTGGGTAGTTTGCTCCATGTCTCAAACTAGAGACCATATAATATGCTTCCTCCTGCAATTTTCACTATAGCTTCCCTCATATTTATCACATGTGACCTGCCCGGAACAACACCAACAACAAAGGAAAACAATAGACAAGAATAATACTCTTATAATAATAAAAAAAACAATAACTAGAACAGTCGTCACGGTAGCTCCTTCTCAGAGCTATCACTTTTGACCTACCAGGAAAAAAAGCCAAAAAAAAAAATACAATTATAAGAAATAGGAACAACACTCTTCTAGTGTTGTGACCAATTATTCCTCCATGGAAAATAAAAAACTTATCAATTTAATCAATCAAACCTGGAACTTGGAGTCTTATCTTCAAGAATAAGTTTTGTTGCTTTTCTTCCGAGTCTCTTTCATTCAATATGACAAGTATTCTCTCCAACCCATCCCTTGTACTAAGACAATATGCTTTCTTGACATAAATCTTAGTTAGGGAATATAATGCAAGTAAACTCAAAAATCTCAACCTCAATAAATATAATGCTTTGACTAGATTCAACTTATAACTTTAACTTTGACCAAAGGTTAGTATGATAATCATAACTTCAATAGATCAAAATACAACTAGATGTTCATAAGATCACAATAATTCCATAACAACTGGAGGCATATCAAAACAATCAAACCTAGAGTGGATAAGAGATCCCTTTGGATCTTCAATTGTTGCTTGGAAAAAAGATCCCTTCTCTTGCAAATACCCTTAAGATAATGATACAGTTTAAACACATACAAGTACATACCTCTGGTAGGAGTGGAAAACAATGGAAAACAACGAGGAATCATAAAACTTCAAGGTGCTCCAACTTGCAATCTAAAGGTAGTTGGAGATTTCCTAGGGTAAGGAGCACTAGGAAAAAAAAAAGTAGGCCCAACGTTTCATAGAAACATCACTAGTCTAGAGGAACTACAACTGGTACAAAGAAACTATAACTGGTACTGCAACTATAATTGGTACAACAACTGCAACTAGCATAACAAAACTAAGGTTTTATGAGGAAACCCTAATTTTTAATTTCATAATATTGTACATATGATCCGAGGGAAAGGTGTGCCCTACTTAGGAAACCTTCTTGATGGGTTCAGTAAGTGCTCAACAAGCTTGAAAATGGGGGAAACTGAGGATCTTCCTTCCAGTAGTTAGACTGTTGTGAAGGAAACCAACTCTGATACCATGTTAAAATTTTGGTGTGCTCGTTAATCATAGACAATATCTAACTATTTTCACCCAACCATAGGCACAAATGCCACCCCCGAGCACTTTAACCTTTACTTAGAATAATTCCAGAAAGCCTACTCCAGAACCAACAGATAAACCCTAGCCACAATATTGTTGCAGCAGTAGCACAATAACCATACAAAGATAGTGTACCTTATACCAAGAGAAGCACAAGAGAGATACCAAAAATGATGCTACACTATTCCTCCAGACTAGCGCCCTTTCTAGTGCACCTATTGCTCTCCAAAATTACACTCTAGTTGTCACTGCAGTTCCTCCTTAGACTTGCACACTGGACAAGGACACAAAATGAAAAACAATGTTAAAACTAGAAAATATTACCCTTGAAACAACCAATGAAATTCTAAATTGGGATATTTCATATGACAAAATAAAAAATTATAACAAATAATTAGATACTCTCAATGGTAAAATAATATAGTTATTATTGGCAACAACACAATAACATCATGTGTTATTGACATGTTGCCAATAAAGTCTTGTACTTCAACTAACTCAGACACCAACATCTCACCTCTCCAATCTAGACCATTAACATTGATGAGGCCCCATTCCACGAGAAAATTTTGAAGATAATTAATGAACAATAAGTAACAAATATGAGGGGAATGGAGTAGATGCTTGCCTTGTTTTTAGTGGCTTTTGTCTACTATCAATTTCTTCAGGGGAATTTACATCTCCCTACTTGATATTCCTCTTCATAAGCCCAATATTTCTTGTTGATAGCCTATCAAAGAATATATTGGTGTACTTTAGTATGGTGTTGATTTTGTTTTTGAATCTTGAGGAGGGATTTGCAAAACAAAATAACCATTTGAATATATCCTTCTTTGAAACAAGATTTTTTTAAGGAGAGTGAAAGTACCTATCTAGAACAACAACTTTGCGGTGATCTGTTCCTTGCACATTACTTGGCCATGGCTTACATGTGAGTTGTGACACCACCGCAACAATATAACAAAGGGCACAATATCACATAACCTTAGTGCCTTAACATTTTACCATGCTAGGGTGAGAATTATGGTTTGTGTAGATGCACATGGGGCCTAGGGATGATTTTAGGGGTTAAATTTCGCTCACGGGCTAATTTCCATGGTTTTCCCCCAAAAAAGATTTGCTATTCTAAAAATGATTGGCCCAAATTATATAGTATAAAATTATTTTACCTTAAAAATCGCCAAAATTTTATACAAACTCTATAAAATCCTTAGAAATTTGAATATTTTTACAAAAATATCGCCAAACATTTTATAGTTGGCATATAAAAGATTAGTAAGATTTGCCAAGGTTTCTACATTTTAAAATAATTTTTCATCCTTAAAATCAACCCTGATGGAGCCTCCCTTCAACTAGATGGTAATCCATATTACATGTACATGTGGTAAACATGGATAATATCTAATAATATTAAACAAACTAGTTTAAACTTTAGGCAAAGGATAATGCCATTACACTAAATGGATCGATTTGGGGCATTTTCTTCTATGGATTATGATGATAAAAATATGCATGCAATAATAAACATCAATGACATGGTTATCATCTTGGTTCCAAATAAACATTTTGCATATATGTTCATCTTAAATTTTCCAAATATCCTGTAAATTAAGGACATGATACCATATTAGAAATGTAAACACTTGTGCCATAACTAAGATATTGGTATGAAACTGATATTTTTGGTTGTGTCACAAGGGAAAAATATGGTTTAAATTTATTGAAATCACCCCAAAACTATATTCTAGTCCAAACTATCCCCTCTTTAATGTGCCTGCTATTGTTTTAGGATTGATTTCTTGCTAAACATTCCTCTCATGCATTTCATATTGCTCCGTTGACAAGGACACAAAATGAAAAACAATGTTAAAACTAGAAAATATTACCCTTCAAACAACTAATGAAATTGTAAATTGGGATATTTAATATGACAAAATTAAAAATTTATAACAAATAATGAGAGGCTCCCAATGGTAAAATAGTAGAGTTATTATTGGAAACAACACAATAGCATCATTTGTTGTTGACATGTTTCCAATAAAGTCTTGTACTTCAACCAAGCCATACACCAACATCTCACCTCTCCAATCTAGACCATTAACATTGATGAGGCCCCATTCCACGAGAACATTTTGAAGACAATTAATGAAAATTAAGTAACAAATATGACGGGGATGGAGTTGATGCTCGCTTTGTTTTTAGTGGCTTTTGTATACTATCAATTTCTTCATGGGAATTTTCATCTCCCTACTTGATATTCCTCTTCATAAGCCCAAGATTTCTTGTTGATATCCTATCAAAGAATATATTGGCGTAGTTTAGTATGGTGTTGATTTTGTTTTTGAATCTTGAGGAAGGGTTTTCAAAACAACATAACCATTTGAATGTATCCTTCTTTGAAACAAGGGTTTTTTAAGGAGGGAGAAAGTACCTATCAAGAACACCAACTTTGTGGTGATCTATTCCTTGCACATTACTTGGCCATAGCTTACATGTGAGTTGTGACACCACTGCATGAAAATATAACAAAGGGAACAAGATTCCATAACCTTAGTGCCTTAACATTTTACCTTGCTAGGGTGAGAATTATGGTTTGTGTAGATGGGCATGGGGCCTATGGATGATTTTAGGGGTTAAATTTCGCTCATGGGATAATTTCAATGGTTTTCTCAAAAAAAGATTTTCTATTCTAAAAATGATTCGCCCAAATTCTATAGGATAAAATTATTTTACCTAAAAAATCACCAAACTTTTATACAAACTCTATAAAATGCTTAGAAATTTGAATATTTTTACAAAAATATCGCCAAACATTTTATAGTTGTCATATGAAGGATTAGTAAGATTCGCCAAGGTTTCTACATTTGAAAATAAATTTTCATCCTTAAAATCATCCTTGATGGGGCCTCCCTTCAACTAGAGGGTAATCCATATTAGATGTACATGTGGTAAACATGGATAATATCTAATAATATTAAACAAATTAGTTTAAAGTTTAGGCAAAGGATAATGCCAATACACTAAATTGATCGAATTGGGGCATTTTCTTGTATGGCTTATGATGATAAAAATATCCATGCAATAATAAACATCAATGACATGGTCATCATCTTGGTTCCAAATAAACTTTTTGCATATACGATCATCATAAATTTGCCAAATATCCTTTAAATTAAGGACATGATACCATATTATAAATGTAAGCGCTTGTGCCATAACTAAGATATTGGTATGAAACTGATATTTTTGGTTATGTCACAAGGGAAAAATATGGTTTAAATTTATTGAAATCGCCTCAAAACTATCTTATAGTCCAAACTATCCCCTCTTTAATGTCATCTGCTATTGTTTTAGGATTGATTTCTTGCTAAAAGTTCCTCTTATGCATTGCAGATTGCTCCATTGACAAGGACACAAAATGAAAAATAATGTTAAAACTAGAAAACATTACCCTTGAAACAACCAATGAAATTCTAAATTGGGATATTTAAGATGACAGAGTTAAAAATTTGTAACAAATAATGAGAGGCTCCAAATGGTAAAATAATAGATTTATTATTGGCAACAACATATTAGCATCATGTGTTATTGACATGTTGCCAATAAAGTCTTGTACTTCAACCAAGCCAGACACCAACATCTCACCTCTCCAATCTAGACCATTAACATTGATGAGGCCCCATTCCACAAGAACATTTTGAAGATAATTAATGAACAATAAGTAACAAATATGAGGGGGATGGAGTTGATGCTTTCCTTTTTTTTAGTGGCTTTTGTATACTATCAATTTCTTTAGGGGAATTTGCATCTCCCTACTCAATATTCCTCTTCATAACCCCAAGATTTATTGTTGATATCCTATCAAAGAATATATTGGTGTAGTTTAGTATGATGTTGATTTTGTTGTTGAATCTTGAGGAGGGGTTTGCAAAACAACATAACCATTTTAATATATCCTTCTATGAAACAAGGGTGTTTTAAGGACATCGAAAGTACCTATCAAGAACACCAACTTTGCGATGATATGTTCCTTGCACATTACTTGGCCATGGCTTACATGTGAGTTGTGACACCACTACAAGACAATGTAACAAAGGGAACAATATTACATAACCTTAGTGCCTTAACATTTTACCTTACTATGGTGAGAATTATGGTTTGTGTATATGGGCATGGGGCCTCCCTTCAACTAGATGGTAATGCATATTACATGTACATGTGGTAAACATGGATAATATCTAATAATATTAAACAAACTAGTTTAAATTTTAGGGAGAGGATAATGTCAATACACTAAATGGATCGACTTGGGGCATTTTCCTCTATGGATTATGATGATAAAAATATGCATGCAATAATAAACATGAATGGCATGGTCATCATCTTGGTTCCAAATAAACATTTTCCATATACTATCATCATAAATGTTCCAAATATCATGTAAATTAAGAACATGATGTTGGATTACTGAGAGGGGGGGTGAATCAGTAATAACGTAATTATAATCCTTTTTCTTCAAATGTTATATCAATGTACAATTATTATTAGTACACCAGTTTTTTACGAGGAAACCCAAATCGGGAGAAAACCACGGAATGTTTTTTCTTATATGTCTTGAGAAATTACATTCATTGGAAGCACCAACTTCCTTTGTTTTCCAACTACAACTGGAAGGAGGCTCCAACCCCCTAGTTTCTCAGGCTACAACTTGAGGGAAGATCCAACTCCCCAAATCTCTGGCTACAACTAGAAGGAGGCTACAACCCCCAATGTTCTCCAGCTACAACCGAAAGGTGGGTACAACCACCTGTCCTTGCCCCGTCCTACCACCCTGAAGTAGAAGTAGAATGATGGAACCACTGTCACACTATCACTGTGAGATATACTGATGTAAACCTATACCAATAAATCTGAACCATGCATCAACCATGCATCAACCTGTACCTAAACCTGTAATCAACCTGTACCACAAACAAGTGCATCAACCATGCACCAACCTATAATCAACCTGTACCATAAACAAGTGCATCAACCATGCACCAACCTGTAATCAACATGTACCATAAACAAGTGAATCCAACCATGTACCAAGAATGTACCAATCATGTGTCAACTACTCATCAACTATGACTCATCAATATGTACCAACATCATCAACTATACACCTCATGTATGTGCGAAACTCATCAACTACTTGTCTCAACCATGTACTCAACATGTACCTCAACCAAAATCCCTCATCAATTTCATCATCCAAATCTGATTTGTAGATCTATAATAGACCTGGTGTATATGATCACATTCCTTCAAACCTTCCTTAACTTTAAAAACAAGAGACTAGCATTTTCATCAAACTTTTCTTTAGTCTCACATGCCTAGTTTTGGATTAGTCAACAACCCTAACTTGAAGTAATCATAACTTTGAACCTGTAATATATAAAGATATGAAACCGATACACAATTTTCTTCAGTGTTTTTTATACAATTCCTCCAAGTGGCACTACTTGGAACCTCTCATAAAAGGAGTTATAGCAAAAATGGCATACCTTGCTGAATTATGGCTTATTCTAGAGAGAGACCTTGTAGAGCGTGCTCCGCACAAAATATTTGATGAAATGATATGAAACTATTACAACGAATACTATATATTGTACCCTAACTAACAAATTTGGTCTCACTAAATTTGGATCTGTTATGAAGAAGTTATGACGTTTTTACCTGAAACACCTGATTTTGACTAGTTTCAGGACTGGCCACAAACCCTATTTTCCACAGAGTGTAACTCCCAAAATACAATGACCCACAAGCTAAATTTGTAACCACAAATACTTGGATATGTTTTCTCATTTGCATAGAAATTTTAGGATCTGAATCATTATATAAAAAAAAATTATAGCGAAAATGGTGAGATGACCTGAAAATAAAATACCTTAGAAAGCACCACCAAAAGAATTTATCCTTCCTTCCATTTCGGCCTTCTTTTCTTCACTTTCCTCCGAATTTAGGCTTAGATATCATTTGTATACCTCAGACATCTATAGATATTCAATATGCTCAAGTGTGATTCAAATGAGAGAGCCTTGCCTCTTATTTATACTCTCCAAGTAGCTTCCTTAAAAACATCTTCTAGGTCACTTGGCCCCACTTTCCTTAT